>JAHWFP010243762.1:117209-137074 GCA_023313725.1 Lithobius niger
GGTAGAATGCCAGGTCGTAGGACGTTTGGACACATGATAGAGTTTCTGGGGGTAAAAGATTATTATAAAAGGATAAATGCGGTTAAATAAACTAACCTAGTAGGATGCTATAACGCATTAAGTAACTGGGAACGTTTTAACGTTTAATTTGGAAGTTAAAATTGATCGTTGTGGAAATTTTTCATATGGATTGCGGCCGACAAACACAATAAAAAATATCACACTTCAACTTGGTGTCTGTAAACTTATCGAGGTTTAGTACCTTCGCAGAGGAAGCTCCTCCTAAAATGCACTAAGCTAGTGTGTTCGGGTTTTTTGCCCTAAAAGGAAAAGGATAAAATAAAAATACATAAATAGAAGTTTCAATAATGGCGGCCATGATGACGGTGCGATGTGGTGGGTTTGTGGTGATCTTCAAACGTAGTTTAATGGTTCTTCCTGGTTGAAAGTCCGGATTTGGGCTTCCCCAACAGTCTTGTATTTGGACAGGCTATTAAATGTCGAAGAGTTTGTGAGAATCGGACCATTATTGCAGAAACGGCGAGATATGCCTCGGCGAGGCATTTGGTGCCTCAAGGAAAAAATTTTTTTTGAAAAACAGGCGTTTTTCGGTGGCGCTCGTTTACAATGTTAGCTTGACGTCACACCGCACCATTAACACACACATCCGTGAGTTATAGGCAGTTTAATGGCGATATTTGCTCGAAAAGGCTAGTCTAATATCTCGGGGGTGAAGGGAAATCCACTCGTCCCCCTCCACCCCCTCGATATTGGACTAGCTGTTTTTCGCAAACGAGCAAATATCGCCGATAAACCGCCTATAGCTCACAAATATTTATTACTTATTAATAAAAATTAAACTTGGGTACGCTTTTTTACACCTACTGCTAGTCTTGCGTATTAAGTAAGGCTGTGATGGTGCCACTTTTCCCGATACCGGTGCCCGTTTACCCGGTTCCAATCCCAGTACCGGTGCTATTGTTTATTTGCTGATGCCGATGTCAAATGATGATGGCAAATGATAACTTAATAAAGAATACAGAACGTGTTGATACGTCAGTAATTTAATGGTGTAACAAACGTAACACTTTTACAAAGGAATTGTTCGCTAACACTTTAGAGCTCAACGAGATTAAAACCTAGCACATTATTTTTTTTTGTTAAGTTCCTTAATTTTTAGCAGCGCTGGGAACAATATGCCATGTTATAATATAATGTACGAAAATGCTAATTCTGGAAAAAAAAACAAGCAGATGCCGGTACGTTTTCCAATACTTGTTAATCCGGTGGCAGTCCGATTCCGATACCAGTGGAACCTGCAGCCTATCGCGGTACCAGTATTGGTACCTGCACAGCCTTAGTATTAAGGCTTTCGGCACTGTTGTTGCCACGTCCTTCATCTTTGTTCATCGTCATGGAATTCCTTTAATCAGTGACTTAATAGTAAACAGCCGTGTGTTATCTGTCTTGAACACCCGCTATTATCCACGCAGCAGTGGGATAACTCAATAAAAGACAGGAGATGTTATCTGGTCTCTGCCATCTAGCTTCTCATTTGCTTCATTGCCTGACAAGTTGCCTTTGCAATGAAGTTTATTGCACTGGCATTTCTACATGGATTTTCATTGTTTTTAAATGTTTTCCTACAACTTTTTAATTTACACTGATGATATACGATGCTTACTTTGGAAGTACAACGTGATGACCTTGACAGAAGTGGTCAAGGTCATTGTCCTTACACTTATCTGATTCCCCACAGTTTTATCATTGCTGAACTTATTTTAAGGGTATATGTCATCATCTGGCATTTATTAATGTAGGCCCGACTTTTATTTCACCCTGTATCCAATTTTAAGACATACGGTAGCCTTTAGAATTCTTCATACTTCTCAACACTAATAATTAACTTATTAGACCTACACATACCCATTTTCTGTAGCCTCTTGCTTGAAGACTGGCAATGGAGGCAGGGCCAAAAGGGCTTCGCTGAAAGAACAGTAAAACAAAAAAAAAGGAAGGTAAATTACTTTATTTGTTGAATTGCTTTGTTGCAACCCTTTTATAAGATTTTGCACTGCTCTACCTTGAATTTAGGCATCCATCCCTAAAATAATGGAGACAAGAATTCCACCTCACTAGTTTCTTTCATGTACCAAATCTCCCGTCAGTAAATTTGAACCAGATCACAACAAAATTGTGAATGTTACAGTTTCCTTAACAGAAAACGTTATTTTTTTCCCCATTCCTCTGCCTGAATGGGGTAAATCAGTTTTATCCCTAAATACCTACCTGTAATTAAATTTTTGCATTATGTCTAAAAAACAGACGCATTTGCCTGACTAAACTTTAAATTCCTGTGATAAGTAATATCCCAAAACCTTAGTCTCGGCTTCAATCGCCACAGAAGAAAATCTCGCGCATGCGTGGAACGATCTCATACCTTTGTCATACCCACAGTCATTGGCAATGAAGAGGGGAGGCAGGCGGGTAATTGGGTAGGTATTCACGGATAAAACTAATTTACCCCATTCAGACAGACGAATGGGGGGAAATCTTAAAGTGCTCGGATCACAGCCAAAATCGGCATGCGCCCAGGGAATGATGCAACTTTTTTTTATCCCTGAATACTGCCCCAGTAAAATTTTGGCATCTCCAGACTTCGACAATCCAGGTGGTCGGAAGTTGCTTTTGTCACACCCAATGGGGGTATCTCTGCTGCTGCCTTGTGTTTCCGGTGGACAGCTGTGGGACCGTGGGAAAATAAAGCAGTAACTTGGGGAAGACTCGTCCCGTTGATAAAGTGACGTGAAGGCTGTTTCATTCTTCCACGAGGCTGCCTGCAGGATTTCTTCCATGGGAACAGCACAGTGTATTGAAGGCAGCCCATGATGCAGAGTGGGCACGATCTTCATCGGCAGTCTATTTTACAGTTCTAGCAGGCAAACGAAATTAGGCTTTATCTAGGCAGCAATCACAGCTGGGTTGTCGGTTCAGTGGCTGATCGAACAGGAAGAAAAACTGAAAATTGCCGGCGTTCTGCCTGGGCCGGCTGAATTTTATTTCTATTGCCTAAACTGAAAAATACATTGCCTGTAAATTTAGCATTCTTTACCTCGTATGTCTTTCCCTAGAAGTTTTTTCTAGTTGTTTAGAACTGTCCAGCTGCGTAACCCAAATGCGCATGCATGTGAACACTCCGCCTATAAAAGGGCCGGAGCGTGAAAGGTTGCCATCCTTTTATTCCTCTCAACATGTCATGGGGGTGACTCAAGAGGGGAGAAAGGGTGGATACCAGTAATGTATATTTAGCTTTAGACAAATTGAAATAAAATTCAGGCGGTCCAGTCAGAAGGCAGGCAGTTTCCAATTTCTATGTGCCGTTCCATTACCGGAAAATTTAGCAGCTAGACACACGGTAGTGTGTCACCGCCAAGTAACAGTAGATCATTCCATTGTAGACGTCCAATTGTTAAAAGATTGATTGTTGGTGATAAAAAGGCGGCCTCACTAGCAGACATGTGTCTGTTAACTGAAAGCAACTAAAAGCATATTTTGTCATGTTGTGGATAAATCCCAATGTCACAGAAATCTTTCAAATTGTAGAAAATGTAAGGCGAAGGTGCAGGGATAAAGAGAAAAAAGTTAAAGGATGAGCGTCCACCATTCATAGAGAGAAAGATGTGTCAATAACATTGTTTTTTGATACCGACTAGTAACGCTGGCCCCAATCTATGTTAAATCCCATAGACTCATTGCTCATGGCTAGTGAACAATTGGGAAAGCCGACACAGCTTTAAGTTTACACACAAATACGTGGTGATCCGATATTATTGTCCTTTTGTTGGTTTGAGGTTTGTAGGGGTCAGGATAAATGCTTGGGAGGGTTTTGAAATTAGGAACCAAGAAATTTAAATTTTATTTCTTTTCCATGTTGCAACCAAAGATTTCAAGCAACAATGGCTTGGACAATCAACCCTGGTACTTAAAATTTATTGTTAACAACCTGGATGAACTAAAAGCTGAACTGCAACGAAGGACAAAATAATCAGTCATTTACGTTGTTGTAGATTGCTTAAGAATAAAGGGCTGCGCATTACATAATGGTCATGCAACAATACCCTTCGCTTTGCGGTCTAATGTGTTAGTAACAGTGAACTTCAGGCATTTCTGCATGAAAAAATGTCAACTAAGAAAGCTTAAGAAAAATTCGCAATTTGGCTGATGTAACGGCTAATTATTTATAGACATAAAATTCCTCCAGAATAAAGGTGGAGATGAAGATAAGACAGTGAGACCTATTTACTGTAAGCTATAAAAGCTTACCTTATCACGTCGAAGGTAAGTCCTAATGCATCCGAAATCTTTGCATCTTGTGAAAAATGTAAGAGGAGGGTGTAAAGATAAACAAAAAAGCTTCCGGAGATGGGCTGATTGAGTGAGCGAAGCGGACGAAAATCGGCATTACTTAGCAAGTGCGTGAAAAAATGGAATTGAAGAAACTTATGTATGTGAAGCATGTCAAGACAATAAACCAAACCGTGCCAATTTGGCTGATGTAACGGCTAATTGGACAATGGAAAATGGAAAAATTATCAATCTGACAATTTATAGACATAAAACTCCTTCAGAAAAAAAAGTCGAGATAAAGATAAGAAGGTCTGACCTTTTGTATGTTCAGTCCTATGAAAGGTGGGATATCCACCCAAAAACAAACTGGTATAAAAAAAGCCGCCAAGTTTCCAAAAAAGGGTCGGACTTTGAAGGTAGTGATATTACTCAACCAGTGAAAGGAAGCCAAGGTTAATCCTACTAGCCAACTTAATCGCACCGAATAATACTTTGGACGTTAAATGAAAACTTGAAGATTGCTACCGCGAGTAGCAATGTTCTAGTTTTCATTCGTCCAAAGTATTATTCGGTGCGATTAACTTAATGGCTAATAGCAGTAACCTTGGCGGCCTTTCACTGGTTGAATGATATCACTACCTTCAAAGGCCGACTCTTTTTGGAAACTTAGCGGTTCCTTTTATACCAGTTTTGGTTTTGGGTGGATTTACAGTTGACCTCGTCAAAAGAATGGTAGCGGGTACCCCTGACGGCTACCCTAGGGTTACAAGCTGGTCCCCCAAAGAGTCACAGACTTTCTTGGAAAAAAACCAGTAAAACAGGAGTAATGAATCTCTTTTTCTTTGGTGGCCCTGAAAAGGGCTGTTTTTGGGTCTTGCTTCTGCTGCATAGTGTTTAAGGTGGTTTGATGACACATCTGGCTGTGTCGATGGGCCCCAGACTGTGTAGACCATTGGCTTGTGTGGACATCTCTCTGAAGTAGTGCGACGTGCAGACTGGTGTGCTTCTCCAGGATGCTGCTGCAAGGATATCAGGAACCTGGATATGTTTGTTGTGGAACGCTCATGATGTCGGGATGGCCCTCAGCTCACGTGTTGTAACCCGGGTGTTGTCAAGGTTTATGTCTTCGTAGGCGACTTGACCAAGTTGCGATTATTCTTGTGGAGGTTTAGCTAAAATCTCTTTTGTACGGAAGAAAAAGCTGATTACATCCTCTGAATTTGTTGTTTTCTGTACTTTGGATGTAGAAACGCAATGCGCTTACAGGGCAGAGAAAGCGTTCAGGCTCGTCACCGATTATGTTTGAAAGTGATGGCATGATGATCGGTTGTGACGGTTCGCAACGTTTTCAGTCTTTGCACGAAAGGAAGATAGATCTTGCAGTTAGACGAACAGCTATGAAGTAGGGGTAGAAGAAGCAAAAAGTAAAATACACATTACCTATAAATTTAGCATTCTCTTTCCGAATGCAAGTCTTCCCTACAGATAGAAGTTTAAGTCTACCAGCTCGATAGCCAATGGTGCCCCTCCTATAAAAGCGACAGACCCGAAAATGCTGCCATCTTTTTTTTCTCTCAATATGCCGTTCGTGGTGGTGACTTACGAAGGGAAGGTAAGGTGGGTATGGGTGATGTATATTTTCTTTTAGGCAATACAAACAAAATTTAGCAAGTCAATTTTCTTTTCTAGTTGCTGTCGAATATCCATTACTTGTAAATTTAGCATTTGTAGAAGACCCGTCATGAAAAGAACACCAAAAAGTTAGCTTAAATTCACTTCAAGGACACCTACTTCGTCCTGCAAATTTTCAATATCCCTCAGATGTCTTCTTCAGGCCTTGAGGATGCTCGGATTTTGAACTACATTTTTCTTTCTGACCACTTTGTGCCCTGCGTACCCTAGAGTTGCTTAACTGGTAGGCAGAAACCTCAGTGAACAGTTTGATCGTCAATGGCAACTTGGTGGTGGGAATCGCGTGCAGGCTGATCAATACAGGAGGCTACGAGGGCGGCCAAATTCAAATGCTGAAGTGGTCAGAACGAGTTCGAACGCACAAAGAAAAATGTAGTTCAAAGTCCGAACATCCTCAAGGCCTGAAGAAGTATCTGAGGGATGTTGAAAATTTGCAGGACGAAGTAGGTGTCCTTGAAGTGAATTTAAGCGAACTTTTTGGTGTTCTTTTTATGACGATTCAATGTTTTCATTGTATTGACCATAGCGATATATTCCAAGTTGTAGAAGACCTCGTCCAAAAGGTGGTACCCTAGGGTATCGAGGTGGTTCTACTCTGGAAACCTCAAGTTTCCAATATGAAGGGGTGAAGATAGCTGCATGACCACAGTGAGTAATATCGAGGATTTTTTTTAAAGAACAATCATAATGATTGATTTGAAAACAACAGCCAAAATTTGAGTATGGCAAAGAAAACACTAATGGTCTGCTTTTGCTTTTTTTTTTTGGGTGACAACACTATGAACTATGCATAGTCAGGAAAATGCAGCCATGTGATTTACCTTCTGTCCAGAAGAATACGAGAATCAGTTGTCAAATTATAGAGGAAACTTATAACAGGGATGAAATGAAAGTCCATAAGCGATGATTGGAACAATGTGACGAGAGGTTGAATTCTGGAAGATTAATCCAACAAAAGGAATTCAGCTTTTGGCAGTGGGAGTCTTTGAAGATTGGAGTTGACTTGGGATCAATGTCAATGAACGTTCATTCTTGTTGTTGAAGTGAATGATGAAAACACACAAGAAGAACGGGGAAGGACCTTCTCTTGTGAAGGAGAAAAAGTTCGAGACTGCAAACAGTGCCATTGGAACAGGTGTATGGGACTGCCACAAAACACTGAGGATTCAGTTTGAAAAACTGAGTTTCAGGGAGAGTCACAATTGCAACATGTTGTTGAAAACTTTCCTCTAAAAAAATCCTGAAACCAGGTCATGTAGAAGAAGTGATTTTTTTTTGTTAACATTTCTGAGAATTTATGTCAAATATCAAGAAAAATGTATAAAAAATGCAGAACGTGTGATTTACTTAAAAAGAAAGCTGTACGTTTCCACATTGGAAGGATGACGGGAAAAGAAAGTTCGAAAATGAAAAAAGGACTGGAGGTAAAAACAGTGACAAAACAGTACCAACGACCATGCAGTGGCTGTGCCTGAAAGAAAATTTTGTGAAGGAATTCAAAATTGTCTGTCATCTTTTTTGGGGGGGGGGGGGTTGTTACTGAGTATTTAGAACTGCTGAAAAATAAGAAAAAAATTTTTAGTTTTAAGAAAGTTCTAAGAATGAGAACAGTGAACAATGAGGGTGAGGGTAATCAGATGACGCATCGTGGGGTGTTGTATATCGTTGAAAGAAAACTGCAAAGATGTAGACTGTCAAAAACACATTTTCCAATTCAGGAGGAACAGTGAGCACCATGTGTTGTTCAGGAAAAAAGAAGTGAAGAGGTAAAAGCGACCGAAAGGGTGTACAATAGTTAACAGCGACCACGAGTCGCGGCGTGTGATCACTGAAGCCACAACTGAGGAACGGAAGATCCGCCACCTTGGAGTGGTCCAGCTAGTGTGCAGTGCGTGTCAGGAATTCCATGAAGTTGTGAGAAAAAAATCGTGAAAATTGCCATAAGTTTACGTTGCAGAGCTGTCAATAGACCGGTGATTAACATACGTTAAGAATCAAGAACAGAGCGAGAACACCACTTGATACAGGAACATGGAAAGGATAGTGAGGGATAACCGATGCGAAAGCCCAGAGGTGTCATGAGGCCAGGGCGGCGATGGCGTCGGCTTTCGGGTGAGGCGATAGAGCAGGTGAAAGCAGTTGGGAAGACGGAGCTGGAGGCGAAGACAGTCAGTGTGCACGCACCGACGCGGAGAAGCACCATTACGATGTGTGGCGTTCAGCCGTAAACTAGGCCCCGAAAGGGGCAAGGAAGAGGGAAAAAGCTCAAACCAGTAACGATGAAGAGAATAAACTGGCCACAGTTGCAGCTGGACCGAAAGAGGGGTGTCCAGACATATTGTGGCAGTCAAAAAGGAAGCGGGCTCTTTCGGGGCTAAATGGCGCGTTGGCAACCAGTTTATCAGCGAAAGACTGGGATGAAGATAGCAACGTGGAGTAGGTCTCTGTCGGTCGGGGAGTTCTGCAGCGTACACAAAAAAAAAAATCGTTGCAAAGATAAACTTGCAGATCAACCTGAACAGCAAGGAAAAAGGTTTCTGGTGAGTTGAATTGTAAAGATGTGACAAGGAACGTACTGATTAACTCCAGCGTCATATAAACGGCTTCATGAAACAAGATGCACTAACATTGCATTAGTAATTCAACGTGTCGTATGGTAGAATAAAAAAAATCTGTAATTGACGTATGACGTTGGAATGGCAGACATACCAACAGGACACTACTAAAAAATCTAAATGCATGATGTACTGAAGAATATCTACTATATTGGACATTATATTAAAAAAAAATTGTCTCGTAACTTTTGCTACTACGATACAGCAAATGAGCCAGAATTTTGTGTGTGACGATGCAATCACTGACCAGATAAGTTTTCATCGGACGCTGATATTTGTTTTCTTACAAAAAAAAACAAACAAACTGAAGGCTTCGTTGTTTTACAGTTTCGCGTACCCGTTGTTCTTGTTCATCAGACTTTTACATTTTTTAAAAATCCGAACACCATATTTCATAAATTTTGCAGGTAATTTGGTGGGGGGGGGGGGAGTAGGAGAAATCATATTGTGCTGAGGGTACGAGAGGTTGACTTTAAATTTATTTAAACTTTTTAGGTGTATTAACAAAAGTTAAAATATTCACACGAAAATTGTGACAAAGTCCACATTGAATATAACAATGCAATTTCATGTGGCCAATTTTTGTTAAGCTACTCAATAGAAAGTACTTGTTTTACTAGCATTTTATATAATATCTTTATTATTTTTATTTGTAATTTTAAATCTGTGGTTAAAACTATTGTCGAATCAATAAAACTTGCGTGAGTCTTCCTGTTACGGATTTAAAAAAAATCTGAAAGTCAGAGGCCATTAGGAATATCCCGCCCTTCCCTCCATCTGGCCAGTCCGCCACTGTCAAAACAGGACATCATTCGCTTTGCTCACTCGTTCAATAGGAAACAACACCACAAATACGCGTAATAAAATACTGCAATGTATCGCACCCGAAAAGCAGCGAGGATGGCGCAGTAATTAACAGCAAAAGTCTTATACGAGCATCACATTCATTGTACCGTCCAGATTCAATCATAGAAATTCGGTGTACCATCCAGATCACCGCAAAGGTAAGTGATGACTCACTTTGTGTTGTTCTGCGCCATAAGAGAAGAGCCATCTCGACGTACACGATAGCCTCTAACCGACCACAATGGTGAAGAGGTGACTTGCCAAAATGCGCAGTTACACGCCGAAATTTTTCGTATGATCGGCGTTGAGCGCACACCTTTACGCTGAGGAAGCACCTGACGTCATCTACTGATCGTGTACTATTTGCGAACGGTTTTTTGCTCAGAGGTCCTTTTAGAGGTTAGCGAACTAAAACCGACCTAGCTTAATTATCTAGAGCATAATACCTTGTGTACTGGCGCACTGCAAGTCACCCACCCGCATACTTGAATTTCATCGGATCAGAATTGAACAAATGTGTCTGGTTTTGTGGAGATGTCGCTGACGTAAATCGGCTACCCCCGTTTTTTGGGCACAACCGCATTAATTCGACGTGTGACACGTCGAATTAAAAAAAGACGGAACAGGAAGCAACATTTCAAGTCAGATCTGGGACAAATCCTGTGAATGTAATGATGGGGTTCGGATGGTGACCAAGGAAGAGAAAATAATCATGGAGTGACGGTTCAGCTTCAGGCGGAAATGGAAGGTCTTTCCTCTGTGTTGTGTTAGGAAGAACTGTTCACTTGGGAGAAGGATTGGCTCTTCTTTCTTTATCTCTATCAGGTATACGAACCAAGGTGCTGCTGGCCACATTGGTGACACCAGAATGTAATTCCCTTGAAACGTGCGGATTTTGTTGAGGACTGCCTGGAGAAGAGAAAAAGAAGGAAATGCGTATGCATACTTCCCGTTCCAGGAGATGGAGGACGTCCTTCACCCATGCTGTTGAGTTTGGATAAAGGGAAAACAAAATTCAGCAATTGGTGATTGAATTTTATAGCAATGAGGTCTACGAACGATTTCCCCCATTTCTGGAAGCTTGACAAGAGTTGGGATCCAGTCTCCATTCTGTTGTTGGGACTTGGTTTCCCCCTTGAAAACTTGTCCGCCAGAACATTTAATTTCCCAGCTATGTGTCTGGGTTGCAGCCGCAGATGTAAGGATTGGCATGTCTCCTCCATCATTGCGGCTGAATGAGTGCCTACTCTCCTTTTTACATGAGAGACTGCAGTGGTGTTGACTGCAGTGGTGTTGGCAGTTAATGTCTTTCCTTGAAGAAAGGATTTCCACATCAGGATTGCAAGATGAACACCACAGAGTTCCAGAATATTGATGTGCAGTTGATTTTAGCTCTCGGTCCATTTCCTTCCTGTTTGTAGGTTGTTTAGATGGACTCACAAGCCATCTTTGGAAGCATCCGTGAAGAGGGATGCATCTGGGGGGATGGATTTTGGACTGGCAATCCCTCTTGATGATTGGAATGAGTTTTCCACCAAGTTATGTTTTGTATAGGTAGATTCAGAAGCGGAATCCAATCAACCCAGGAAGTTTGAGAATGCCATTCCGTCTTTCGAAACCAATGTATTGGCTTCGCTAGCCATAGACCTAGAAGGCGCCATGTATGACACCACTGGAAATTAATAGCGCTGCAATAGTAGAACTAAGAGAAATGACGAAAAGATAACTGGAAGAAAAAATCTAAACTTGATGTTCTGAAATGCGTAATAATAGAAAACTGGCCTTGGATAGGTTAAAACTTAATGAGTGGGAAGGGGTGTGTGGCTGCTTACGAGCAGCACCTGGGAAAGGAGGATCAGGGGCAGATATTGGGCGGGGGTTCAACACGAAAATTCTGGGGGTGGGTGCAGGTACCGGAGGAAGAGTGAATAGCACACATTTCAGGATTAAACAGGACAGAAAGACAAATAAGCACAAGAAGGGTTTAACACATTTGGGGAGTTGGGAGCAGGGCACCTGCCAGTCTGCCACATCTTTCCAGTGGAAAAATTATATTATCACGGTTGAATTACTGTAAACAACACCACGTGTAGCACGGACTTCAGCTAGTACACAATAAAACACACCATTCTTTATTAAAAGAGACCACACAGAGCCATAGTAGTGGGGTGGGAGGGTCCACCTGAATCATTGAAACAACCTTCACGAATTTGAATTGTGTGGCACTCGCGACATTAAAGTGCAGACTCGCTACGTTGAAATAATTTTAGCAAACCGGATTTTAATACATTTGTTTTTGTAACCTAACAGTAGTATTACTAGCTTCCGTCTAGCTCCACATTTAACTTTCAGCAGGGTCATTGACCAAGGGCCTGGCTGTGGCACCATTTTTTAATGACTAGGAGCTTAGCTGTCATTTATTTGTAGAAAATGATAATTATTTAAAAATTTAAACAACAAACCAGTCTTTGATTTTACGAACACCGTATGAAAAAAAGACTCAAAATGCGAAACGGTTGCAGTTTCTGTTGCGAGATATGACAATTTAAGTATCAATTAATATCAATTAGCTCTCACCCACAAAGATCTCTAGACAAACTGTTTCGCCCTTGTTTGGGCTCGTCAGTAGAGAATACTTTGTGGATGAGAGCCAGCCATTCAGTAGAATGGAGCCCCAAACAAGCAGACGATTCTGCTATTTCGCTTGCTGAAACCGTATTCGTTTCGCCATTGACAATTTAAGTATCGGGGAATTGTTAAGGTGGGTCACACCCCTTTAAAAAGAAAATAATTACAAATTTTTTTAATGTTTTTTTTATGTACTTTAATGTGTTGGTATTGCTTTCCATACATCTGAAATATTTCCAATAATTATTTTCAAGCTTAAATAATAAATAACTAATTTGTTGTCATGCGGAATTATTTCGGAAAGAGCTACGCCAATCACGATTTTTTTTCAAGGATTGATATGTGAACTGTTGGCTTTCCATATAAAGAACATTTTGCCGGCCCCCAGCCTCGCCGGCTAAAAATGGTTTCTTTTTGCCTAAAACATACTTAACCTGGTAATTTTAGCATTACATTCCTCGAATGTGATGTTTCCCTGGAGGTTTCTTCCGGTTTGTAGACGCCTGCTTGCATATCCCACCGCTCATGCGCGGCGCGGTCCTCCCTTATAAAAGCGCCAGCGTGCACGCTGTCGGCATTCATTTTACTCTCAATGTGTCAGGCGGTGACTCGAGAGGGGAGGCAGGGCGGGAGTTAAGGTTAAGTATGTTTTAGGCAAAAAGAAACCATTTTTAGCCGGCCAGGCTGGGGACCGGCAAAATGTTCTTTCTTTATTGCCAAAACATCTTAACCTGGTAATTTTAGCATTACCAGTTGACCTCGTCAAATTTGGTGGCGGGCACCGTCTGAACGAGCACCCCGGGATGCAAGCAGGCTTTCCCCCATAAATTCTTTATCTGCAAGAGAAAAATTCGCACTTTATTCAGAACAATTGGGCTAACAGGAATTTGGTCTCTTTCGTGGGAATTGGTGGCCCTGAAAAGGGCCGTTGTTTGAGGGTCTTGCTTCTAGGTGGATGGATCTTGCTTCTGCTTCGTTCTGAGTGCTTGAGGGGGTTTGACCACGGTCCTGGCTGCGACGATCGATCCCAGTCGGTGTAGTCCGGATTCATCCTTCGTCATATCCCTTAGGTAGTGAGACGTGAAGGTGGATTGGTGGCGCCACGATGCTGCTGCTAGGATTTCTTCGATCGGTGTGGCGTTGTGGTGGGCCCAGGATGTGGAAGATAGCTCTTACTTCGTGCGCTGCTATCCTCATGCTCTTACTCAATTCGGGTTTGTCGTAAGCTGCTTCGATTGTTTTCCTGATCCAGCGCGACACCATGGCAGTTGTTGTTTCGCCGGTTTGGAAGTCTACTGGGAGAAAGAGTTGGTTCCTGCCTCTCCGTATGTCTTCATGTTGAGTGCGGGCAAGGTAGAAGCGGAGAGCTCTGACTGGGCAGAGGACACGTTCGGGTTCGTTTCCAGTGAGGTTCGAGAGGGCAGGGAATGTTATGGGTTTTGAGGGTTCGGATGGCTTTTGAGTCTTTGCTCTGAAGGATGCTCTCGGGAAGAGTGTGACTGATGAGAAGTTCGGGCCGAAGATGCAGTATGCTGGGTCTGCTGAAAGGGCTTGGATCTCGGAGCATCTTAGACTTGCTGCAAGTGTTACGAGGAAAACAGTTTTGCGAGTCATGAGGTGGAGTGAGCTGTCTTGCATGGGTTCATAGGGGTTCTCCATTAGTGATTGTAGTACGATGTAAAGGTCCCAGTCGGTGACGGAACGTCTGATGGTTGGTCGATCGTTTTCGTATGAGCGTAGTAAGGCAGAAATTCGGTAGTCTTCCAGTAGGGCGGTGCGACCGGCAGCTTTGAAGACGGAATTTAGTGCAGACCGATAGACGAGGATGGTGGAGCCTTTGAGTTTGTCGATGTTGAAGTGGTCACCGAAGAAGCTTAGGAGCTCGGGAAGAGGGGGTTGAGTAGATTTGTGCGTTTTGCGATACACCAATGAATCCATTTAGACCAGTGGCTGTCATACATGCGGTTTGTCGATTCTCTGGTTGCTTTTGATGCGATGCGTTCGGCCTCTTCTTGATGAATGCCAGCCTTTTTGAGGAGTTTGATGATAGTAGCCACCCGTTTAGGTTTGGAAGGTTCGGGTGTAGTTTTGTTCCTTTCTGTTGTGACAGAAGATCTGGTAGAAGAGGGAGACTTCTTGGAGTGTCGACTACTAGGTTTAGGAGCGGGAACCAGGTTGCTGATGGCCAGAGGGGGGCTATTAGAATGAACAGACTCTGACTTTCTTCTATTTTCTGGAGTACTTGTGGAAGTAGCTTGAATGGTGGAAATAGGTAGGCGAACAGGTTGTGCCATGGAAACATGAGAGCGTCTACTGCTATTGCCGAGTCGTCCGGGATCGGGCTGATGTAAAGGGTAAGTCTGACATTGTGCCTCGTGGCGAATAGGTCCAGCATTGGTCTGTCCCAGATGTTGAAGAGAGATTCGCAGATGGATTTCTTGAGGCACCATTCCCCTGCTGGTGGTTTCTGGCGTGACAGAGAGTCTGCAATCACATTCCTGTTGCCTGGGATGTGAAGCGGCAGGAGGGTGATGTTGTGTGGGATGCACAGGTTGAAAATTTCCGTCATTAAGTTGTGGAGTGATCTTGATTTCGTTCCGCCTTCTTTCCTGATGTAGGCCAGGGCTGTTGTGTTGTCGGCCTGGATCTGTATCACCTTGTTTTTGATGAGTGGAAGGAAGTGCCGTAGAGCTAAGAGGATTGCACGTAGTTCCAGTTCGTTGATATGGTCCTTGAGGGTGGCCGGCCATAGGCCGGAGATTTCCCGGTTGTTTAGGTGTGCTCCCCAGCCAGTGTTTGATGCGTCCGTGAAGATCCGGTTGTTGGGTGTTGGTTCTTGCAGAGGTACGGACTTTGACAGGTTTATGGCGTCGGACCACCAGAGGAGGGATTCGAAGGGGAAATCCTTGTCGACCGGGATCTGCCTGTCCGGATTGTTTTGGTTGATTGAATGATTGTCTATCCGGTAGTGATGGAATGGTCTTACCATCCACCGTCCGTAAGGGACCAGGTTGGCCATAGCGTCCATCTTCCCGATTAGGGAGTTCAATTCTCGGGCGGAGAAGCTTGGTAGGTGGCGAAAAAGCCGGATATGGTGTAAGATATCCTCTATGCGTTTTGGAGAGGGGGAGATTGATGCCGAACGAAGGTCGAATGAAGCTCCGAGGAACGTGAAAGCTTGTTGTGGAAGGAGTCGTGATTTCGCCAGGTTTACGCCAAATCCTAGGCTGTGTAGTAGGTTGATGGTTTTGTCCTTGTTGCGTTCCAATTGGGGCGGGTCCGGGTCGTTGAGGGCCCAGTCGTCAAGATAGGCATTGGCTTGTATTTGGTGCTGGTGAAGGTATGCCAGGATTGGTTTCAGTACTAGAGTGAAAATTCTTGGGGCTGCATTCAGACCGAAGGGAGGGCAGCGGAATTCGAAGACTTCTTGGTTGTAGATGAAACGAAAGTAATGGGTGATTGCTGGATGGAGGGGAACATGGAGGTAAGCATCTTCCAGGTCGATGGTGACTGTCCAGTCTCCCTGCATGAATGATTGGCGAATGGAGTCTAGGGTGTCCATTTTGAAGTGTTCGTTTTGGATGTATTTGTTGAGGGGTTTCATGTTGAAGATTAGACGTGAGCCTCCTGATTTCTTTGGCCGGGTGAAGATCGAGCTTTAGAACCCCGGCCCTGGATTGGAGAGTTGTCGTAACTCCGATACTTCGTGCGACAGGGGAGCTGTTGTTTGGGGCGAGAAGTCCCACGGGGGGGATGGCGACAGCGGCGGTTGGTGCAGGAACGTCGGACGAAAGCCGTGTTTTATGATTGATAGAACTTCCAGATTGGTGGTTAGTCTTTGCCAGGACGGGAGGAAGTGGCGTAATCTGGCCCCAACAGGAAGGCCAGCGAAGGGCAGGGCGTCATTGTTGATTTTTCCGTTGCGTTCTTCTGCCCCCGGGTGATGAGAATCGGCTCCTTCGGTCGGGGTAGCGGCGCGCTTCTGATGGGAGCGTTGGCCGGGGCAGGAACGAGGAGCGTTGGAACGAAAGGGCTGCTGGTTTCGATGCTGTGGAGCGGCAGTGTCGTCCGGGCGGCTGGAGGATGATGCCGTATTTTTGTGCCAGTCGTCGGCGGGACGGGAGTTGGCTTGTCTGTTCCACGGGCGGCTTGAAGACATGGATTGTTTATGCGGTCTTGGTTTCTTCGAGACATCAAGGTGAGGAGCGAGTGTTGGGATCTGGCCTCGGAAGAGAGTTTCGGATTCGTCAATCGGAAGATTTCTCAGGCGGTGTTGTGTGGAGAAGTTCAAGTTGTTTGCCGACGACAAGGCGATGTCACGAAGGAGGAGTGTGTTATTGAACAGCGCTCTTGTCGCCCAGTTGATGGCGTGATAGGTGGCAAAATGGGCCTTTTGGAAGAGCTGGGTAATCAGGGACGGCAAGTTCTTAAGCTCTTCGGGCGGATTGTCGGACAACAGCTTCTCACATAGGGCGTTGATGGCCGTGTGTAGGACGTCAGCTTGGGAGGCCGCTCGTAGGCTTAGCCGAAGACATTTGTCGTTCTCGTACAGTACGAAGGTTGGGATGTGAGCCTTCTTGGGTATGGACATAGAAGTGTCGAAGTCCATCTTGATTTCGCTGCAAATGAATTCACATTCCGGGTAGGTTTCAAAATTGCGGGGATTTGTAGCGCCGTCTCCGAAGGGTTTGAAGAAGCTGTTTGCTCGTCCGGGACGTGGCATCGGGGGTTCCGTGTCGAGAAGAAGGGGGTCGCCTTTGCCTAGGATGGAGCCTTCGTTGCGGAGGAGACACGTTAGGCGTGTCGTTGACTGACCCAGGAGGCAGCGGGGCTTGGTGTCCTTGTCCCTCGAGGCGAATCCAAGGCCTGTC
Source organism: Lithobius niger (assembly GCA_023313725.1). Lineage (NCBI taxonomy): Eukaryota > Metazoa > Arthropoda > Chilopoda > Lithobiomorpha > Lithobiidae > Lithobius > Lithobius niger. The sequence goes on from JAHWFP010243762.1 coordinate 134,209, forward strand.
GTTAGGCCACGGTTGATGACTGGAGCGTCCGGTGCTTTTGAGGGCTTGAACAGGAAACAATCCGGGACTGTCTCCTCGACAGTCTTTAGAAGAGCTGCGAGCGACAGGGTAGTTTCGTCTGGAGTGTCGTCCGGGAATCTGATGCGTTTCTCGGCAGTAGGGGCAGGCGACAGCGGGTGGTGCGACGACAGTGTGTCGTCCGGCTTGCGCTTGGGTGCCGGCGGGGGAGAAGCGACACGCCTGTGCCCTTCGTGGCTAGAAGTGGAACGACCCAGTCCTGGTTGCGGGCCTTTCGTAGCGATGAGGTGCAGGAATGGGGCGGCATCGAGTTGGACTGCAGGTGGCGGAGAGTGTCGTGTACGATTTCTCGTACGACACTGCGGCTGACGCTGAGGCCTATCCGGGAGGAGCTGGACGACAGGTCGAGTGGCGAGTTTCGTTCCGGAGAGTGGGTGAGTGTCGCCTGGCGGAGGATGCGCTTAGCGGTCCGGTAGGAGTCTTTGGCGGCTTGAACGTCTTGACGTAGCGACGACAGATCCAGTGGGGCGAGAAGCGGCGAGCGCTGGCCCGGAAGAAGCGGAGAGTCAGGCGATGTGGCGTCAGGCATGGCGTCGGCGGGCGACGTGCGGGAAGGTGCGGCGAGGTCGAGGTCGGATGCCCAACGACAGCCAAGATCGAAGTGAGTAAGAGCACGAGGACAAGCAGCGGGCGAAGGTCGGTCTTCGACGTTGTCCATCTTCGGGAAGGAATCCAATTTTCCAAACGACAGTCGGGGAACCGGGGAGCGAGGTGGCGTGCAGACACCTCTGGAGGAAAATGAATGCCGACAGCGTGCACGCTGGCGCTTTTATAAGGCTAGGACCACGCCGCGCATGCGCGGTGGGATATGCAAGCAGGCGTCTACAAACCGGAAGAAACCTCCAGGGGAACATCACATTCGAGGAATGTAATGCTAAAATTACCAGGTTAAGATGTTTTGGCAATAAAGAATGCAAGGTTTAGTTTAGTTCCTACCGACAGATGGCAGCACCACCTTGCCAAATACCAAGCAACAGGTTGAAATGCCAAATTCTGTTTGACCGTGATAGTGCCATCGATTGTTTTCAATTGAAATATTTCTTTTAAGAGTTATGAATTACCGTCAAAGGTACAGTAAGGTGTGTTATGCGTAACAATTAAAAAAATGGACAAAAAAAATGACGTTTTCTTTCAAAACTACGGCCAATGAAACTCTGCCCATTGATTCTCAAGGAGCGAAAAATAACCCCAAGTCATAGTGGTTACTCGACAAAATTACAAGAAAGCACCTAAAATGACAGAAAAAGATTAAGCCTGGCCTGCCAGATGATGACTACAAGACTAGAATGCATTGAACCTAGTAATACAGGGCTCGGCAGCTAAATAACATGTGAAACCATTTATCTTGTGCAGTCATCAACTTTATGCGCGATTTTTCAAAGTATTGATTTTTGTATGAAAAAAGTATCTCCTAGGAGCACCGGTAGACGAAAAATTCTGAAAAAAATCTACAGCACTCCTTTCACCAGGTACAGCCACCTGAACTAACGATTATTTTGGATTTTGAACCATTTTGCCCCCCAAAATTTTTTTTGAAATTTATTTGCTCTAGGCCTACATTTTAATTAAATTTTAATAAATGTCTAAAAATTTTTTTAGTTCAGAATAACTGTTTACTTGTTTTTATGAATTTTATTGTCTTTTACTAATTAATTATTCAAATTTTTTTTTTTTTTACTTTGGTGACATATGCATGTTTACTAGCCTACATCATGTAATTTTTTTGCTCAACTGTTGTTGTACTAAAAAAAGATTTGAATTTTTTGCTCAACCTATGCACTTGGGGTGTGACCCACCTCAATCAGTCACCATTTCGGTAAGTAGCTCTAAATACCAAGTCGACAACAGCTAAATTTTCCTCGCTATTTGGGACCGACATTGGTGATGGTTGCGTCCAAGGAGACAAAATTGAGTTTAGTTGCCAAACTATGATTAACTTCCATCACAAAGACCCACGAACACTGGTTAATTAATGATCATCATTCAGTCAGTGGGGATGTGAGGATATGGTGCTTCCCCCCCTTAGTTTTCACAAAATGTGCTTGAAATTGCCGAGAACGCTCAAGTTATTACACCTGGTTGTTTCCGATCGCTTCCATGCCTTCCTTAGAATGCAGCCGATAGCCTCTAATGTCGGAGCGCAGTGCCTGTGATTTGGGAGACACTCATTCATCTGTACTGAATCCGTAAGAGAAGAAAAGAGAAGGTTTTGCAAAAATTTGCAAAGTTGGCAAAACTGAAAATTGAGACTGCCGTTTTGTTTGCGAGTACTGCAGTGCTTCTTCTGTTAGCTCATCACCACTATGATTTAAAAGGTGTCTTAGTAATACAAAAACGTAAATAAATACAAAACTTATTAAGGATTGCCGCCGAGAGTTAGTATTTTGAAGTTACAATATCAACTTCTCAAAATTGTGTACAGGTGGCAAAACTAAACACATAGTTGGCCATTTTATTTTATAGTATGCTACTGTAGTCCTTCTCATGTTAGCCTATCAACAGCATGAATTAAAAAATTTAAAAACATTTTAGGCAAAGCAGAAACGTCAGCCAAATTTGGGGGAGTGTCGGGGCTAATGGGATGCCAGAACCACCTCTTTAGGTTGGAGTTGAGTTGCCACATGCCACCAGTAGGGAGGGCCACAAGATCAAAGCCATGTGGCATCTTCACCACTTTCTTTGTGACAGCAAGGGCTTATAGCTTTGAAAATTCCATAGCAGTTTTTACTCTTGAAAATCCATCTCACTTGTAAAGTTTAGGACTAAAAACACGCACAATTTCAGAAAG
>JAHWFP010243762.1:137084-186700 GCA_023313725.1 Lithobius niger
GAGTAAATAGCTCATTTGGAAGTTTAGCAGACAAGTGAATTGGGCAAAAACATTTTTGGAAATCTGCACGTGTAAGCAGTTGAAGCCCAAGAAGAAACCATTCGCTATTGATGTGCTGAAATTCTATTGGTTAAGCAGGATTGGCATGGTACGGTATTTACCAGTGGTGGTTTTCCCAGGTTTTTACCGCCCCGAGATAAAACTACTTTTTCCCAGTTAAAGACAAATATAGGTGTTTAGCATGTAAAATATCATTATATTAGTTTTAAAAATTAAATAGTACTAAATGTATTTAAAAGTGTCTTTAATTCAAAAGATTAGATTTAAAATAAGTTTGATGATGCAACGTTTACATAGGAAAATGAACATAATTGTGTGTTACGAGTTCAAAAATTATAATTAATAGGCCTATGCTAAAAATTCTTATAGGGCCTAATGAAAGTTTCGATGTTAGTAGTTTCACTACATTCTGTACTTGAATTTTCGTTTCAAATAGAATTACTAAGTACTGCTATTAGTGTTAATGAGCAGTTAGGCTCCAAACTTAAAAAATAACATTTTTCCCACTTAGCTGGTAGCCTATTTACCAGGTATATTATACCGGTATTTACCAGTGCCCTGTCCAAAACTGGTTTTTCCCGGGAAATTGCCAACCCTGTGGTTAAGAAATCGGTATATTAGAAAACGTCAATACGACAAACATTCAAGAGTGCAGGAAACTTACGTGAACCAAGTAAACTAGCCTAGATGATTTCTGAAACAAGACTTCTGACTTGTACAACAGTACAGCTGCAGTAGGAGAGGTACGATACGAAGAAGTGCTTCTGAATGGAATGCATAATGACAGTTCTTAATGTAACGAATATTGCGTAATAAATACCAACCTCATATTGTACGTGGAGGAGCCAAGTTCAACTCCTAAGCCTGACAGACTATCATCAAAGTCAGCAGCTAAACCCCCATCTATATCTTCCACGCGCCAATTGGCCATTTTGGTTGTGGAATCTGCCAACAAAAACAAAATACGAGTCAACATATGCTGGTCAAGATTTATGTTCTCCACACAATCATAATGCTTTCAATGTAGCCAATGACTATCAATCTGTAAGGTATTTGGATTAAAATAACCGTCGCTCTGGTTGCAAAAGTGTATAGACCTAGGCTAAAAGCTAATTATACAGCGTATAAGGAAATTTTTCCGTAAACTAATAACGTGGTTACTGGGGATGGCTGAGGGATCAAAGGGATGGAGAAGGGAGAAAATTGCACATTAGCCTACAACGTGCGAAGCTGGGACGTTTTGGGTTAGTTACTGGGACACTGTGGTTGATTACCGGAACGGCACAGACCATTTTCCATACACTTTATACAGTTTATTTACGATTAGATCGTTCAAATAAACTCACCAACAGAAAAAGCGAGAGCTTCATTTATAGGGTACTACACTCCAGTTGTACACCACCTATGTCTCTCACCTGTGACACAGGGACTCTGCTAATTGATATTAAATGTGTTACTTATTTTACGTAGAGGTAAGCCCTCTGGTTCCATAGGGAGTCGTTCCGAGGCCTTACATGTAGGTCGGGTAAAAAAGAAAAAAAAAGAGAATGAATATGTATTTGAGGTAAGAAAAAAAACGAGCTACTCAAAGCTAGGATATAGGCTAGTTAGTTCTGCAATTTGTTTGTTGCATGTGGCCCTGTGATGGATCCAGATTAGGCTTTGTTTTTGTAATACTTTGTTGGGTGAGCGAGGCTGCAGTGAGTCTTCCGTCAGAGTGGCGGCTCTGACCACAGATTAGAGAGTTTAACTCTCTAATATGTGGCTCTGACTGTGCTCTGCTCAACAGATGAGCCCTGTGATATTAACTTACACAGTAGCCTAATGCAGGTATAACAGTACTGCACACTCAGCTAAGTTAACCCCACCTACACCGTGTAACGGCAGAAAAAACGTACAAAATAAAAGCTTTACCGTGTTACATTTAAGTGCATCCCCAGGCTATACCGTAAAAATCTGTTAAATTCCGATAAATAAAAAGGAATGCAGACGCCGCAGTTCCGCGACCAAGAACACGTCGTATAATACTTGATGCAACGAATGTAAACAGTTTACAAGGTAAACCAAGTCTTAAAATTTGCTTTACATGTAGCTAGTCTTCAACGAACGACGTTTAATTCTACCCCCGACCCCCTCCTTTCTTCTGGTTTTACTACTGAAGCTAAAAAATGGAGCACAGAATAGGGTCTATACTGTAAAGTAAATAAAAGAAGAAGCTACCAGAGTCGCACGAACTACTTTTACTACTACTACTGTCATGTGAACGGTCGTCCATCCAGTCAACAGAGTTAATACTTGAACAAAAATATTCCGTGTCATTGAGGTGCATCACTTAACACCCAACACACTAGCCTGATGCGTTCAAGCAAAGAAATCGCGATACTGTCAAGAGTTCATTCATTGTTTGTTTCCGAAGATCGACTTCGCGTCCACAGACTTCACTATGGCGGAAGCGAGACCGTTCGCGCATGCGTCATTCTGACACTACAATGGCCCCCCCACGTGTTTTGTGGTCAGTTTGTGTATGATAGAACATGGAACAACTGACATGAACATACATACAAACTTAGAATGAAGACCGAGGGAGACTAATATTCCTAGCCAAGACAAAAATCAAGTAAGTCAACACACGCGGCACAAATTAAAACCGAATACGTACCAGGCAGTGAAAAATGATTAGCAACTAAGGGGTTTTTTCCCTAGTATTCGTATTTAGTCTCCGAGCTGAACTCCTGTAATTTTGGCTTAGAAAAAAAATAAGAAACAAGAAATCTACGTACTTACCCTTTCGTATTTCTTTATGAGGCTGTCGGTTAGGGTCATCAGGCGGTCGCCCGATGTGTCCAAACAATTGCTGTCCTAGGTAAACAGCTTCTGGGCCAGCATTGCCACAAATTGTATCCCACATCTTCGAGATCTTTCGTTTCCGAGATAGCGAAGCGATCAGGCTATCGTCGTTAGCTGCTGCAGCGGTTGCTTCACAGTGACGAAGTGTCAGTTCAGTTACCACACTGTGGTGATCTTGATGGTGGTTATCCATTGTTGTATTTTGAACGTGTACTGACGTAGCTAAGGGTAAGACTGCGTGAACTCGCATACAAAGACTAAACACTGCCGGTCAGTTTTTGGCCCTAGCGGATTTACCCCACCTTGTTAGCATCATCACAGGCAACCAACAAACACTATCCACCCCAGAGAAAACTCGCAGCAGCAGCTAGATCAACCAACTATATCCAACTTGTGGTGAGGCAAATAAACATCTGCCAAATATTCCTCTACATCGATATCAGGTACGGAAGTTCGACATAGTTTCTTCCACTAATGGATTTACGATATACCTGTCTGAAACTAAAATACAGTAAATTAATGTTAGGCTAGGCTACGTTGACGGGAAACTTAGGTGAACTCGTTAACTTGTTACTCTATTGGCCAAGTAGTAAGTAGTTAGTCCTATGGCGGGTGGAAAGTTTCCAACAGGTAAGATCGCAAACCACAAATTTGCTATCTGTCATAATTTCACACAGAGTGTTGTTCATTGCTGTTTATTTATTAATACCAGATTAAAAGTTTGTACGTAAGAGGTTTACCACATCTTCGTGGGCGGATGCAATCCTAAGGCAACATCGCGGTTCAAGCCAAACGTTTCGGGATCCACATTGAAGGCGCATGCGTGAAAAAGGACTGGTTGACGTCACAAAATGTAATCGCACTTTTGTAGCCTCAGACAGGTGCGTAGAAATGAATTTGGTTAGATTCTCTGTTCCATTTTGGCGTTACACACACGTTCCCATGTCTTCATGGTTAAAAACAAGGTTGTGCAGGTACCATTAGTAGCTTGCGTGACGATACTGCCACGAAATGGAATGTAAAGTAAACGATGTAAGTCTATAGAAGGACAAGAAGCCTGTTCGCGCGCACAACTTACACGCTATCACTTTCACAATCACATACAAACAAAATGTTGCACACTACGGGCAGAAAAAAAAGTCCACAAAGTGTCTCCAATATAGATCTTACTGATTTTGCCGTTTACATCTTAATCTAAAATGGTAATTCTGATAACTCCACCATTCAACTAGTATATTTCCCCCTCAACGGACGGGAAGATGTAGTCTCTAACCTTGCTTATATCACGTGCTATCCTGGTGTCAGTACGTCACTTCCGATCACGTGTATTGTCCTGGCGGGAAGTTAAAGTGACAATAGAAGTTTATTTTACGAGAGTAGAAATTCAATTGTTAGGGTGGTTAACGTACGTAATTCTTTGTAATGTGAGTCTAAGACTGATTGTTAAGAGTTCCTTCTTTTGGTCTATTGTTTTTAGTTTCTGCCGTCATGTGAAGACCTTAAAAGGGCCAAAAAAAAAAATGATAAACACCGGCGCATTTAAGCCTAACGAAGAAGACTTGATCGTAACATCACGATCTGTATCGTGGAGCATTGTTAGTACTATTGGTATGTTGTGCTTTTTGCTATCTGATCCCAACATTGTACCTTAAAATAGTTGCTTTCCCAATTCACTGCTATCTGTTCTGTTCAGTCGCTGAACGTCATAAAACATTTATTAGACTCTTATGCGAACGGTTTGTCTGTCTGTCTGTGTGTTCGCGCTCTAGCGTTTTAACGAATTATCGGATGTCTGTCAAATTTTGCACACAGATTCTGTGGCACATTTCTGGGTCTAAGTTCGAAAATGGATCGATTCCGCCGGGGAAATCTTAAACTAGAAATAATCAAAGATTTTTGTTCGCAGCAAACGTGTGAGGTTCGTTATTTTTTCTTCAGCAGACTGATGTCATCCATCCACGACCAATTACTGGGAACTATGTAGCCTTCGTCAGCGTCTAATGTCACCACCAACCAACCAATGACTGGCAAATTATAGCACCGATCACTGACCTAGGCACGTGGCCTCCTCTGATCTAGATTCGTACGAACTGGATAGCAAGCTTGTATAGTCATGTCGGCATGCGAAATTAGCGTAGACTTAGGCTAGGCCTACTTGTTTGGACAATCGTTCATGACTTTGATGCTTAGTATTTTTTGGAGGGGGAAGAGAAATATTTAAAACGGGTCCACTTCCGCAGAAGCTCCGAGCATGATGGCCGACCTATCTAGATTCCGGCGCGTGAAGGTTAGACGGCTAAGTTTTTGGTTGCGTTTTCTGATGTTATGTAGTTAGCCGCAGCGAGCGCGATAGCGCGAGCGAGGCTTGTAATTTGGGAAAAAACTGACATCATTTTCGTGAACGGCGACCTTGATTTACCTTTTACACCAATGGCGATAGTACAACCTACCACATATACAGATCGATGGTGGACGAGCTTGGAGCCGCTGTGGAAGTGGTTCCTTTAAAACAACTTCTGTGTGACATTTTTTTTTGTCAGGGGGGGGGGGGGGGCACGAATTCATAAAACTAATTTTGGGCAATGACTTTGCTATCTAGAGATTTCATCCTTATCAGTAGTGCGACGTTAACGCAGCAGTCGGATAAATGAAATATTCAAAACGCCGAGACTAAACGGTTTGGAGGCTCATCCCGTATCGTGAAACTGGCAAACGGTGCTGAATATTTTTAATGTTGATTCAGTTCACTAGTGATCTAATTAAACTTACAGTTTAAAATGAAACCGATTGAAGAATCGTAGTATGCTTGTCTTTAATTGAGAGGTGCGCGCCGCCATGCCATCCGACGCAGTTGATCAAAACATGTATGGGGAATTGATGCAAAAAAGCTAGAAATGCAAGCGACCACTGGTTTTATGGTTGCATACGCGTCGTGGAACCGCGGCCAAGAAATCATTTGGGTGTTAGGATTGTATTCTTAGGAGGGGTAATTATTCACACGTGTTAGACAATTAGTAGCCATATCGATCGCTGTATTCACAAGGGAAAACTAATCGACTCTCACTATAATTGGTTTAATTAAGTTTATTAGAGTCGATTTAGACTTAAGCGAACGGTTTGTCTGGGTATCTTCTGTTTGTATGTGCTTTTTAACGAATTATCGGATATCTGTGAAATTTATGGCACATTTCTAGGTCTAAGTTTGAAAATGGGTCGAATCCATCAGGGAAATCCCCCACTAGAAATAATCAAAGATTTTTGTTTGTTGCAAACAAGTGGAGTTCATTTTTTTTCCATCCACGACCAATGAATGACTGGGAACTATGTAGCCTTCGTCAGCGGCTGACATCACCACCAACCGACCGGAACCACTACCGCAGCGGCTCCAAGCTCGTCCACCATCGATCTGTATATGTGGAAGGTTGTACCAAGCCCTATTCACTCGCTCCAAAATCTGCGCAACTTTCCATATAATGCTCGCGCGATCAAAACGTGATGCACCCTCTGTAGGAAGGGACTACGAACTGAACGCCCACACGGCAGCACGTTTCGTGCCATTAAGCCTCAATCCCCCCCCCCCCACACACACACGGCTGTTTCCGGGCAAATCCAAGATGGCGGCGACGTGCGCTCACGGTGGCTGCTCGAGTGCTTCCCTACTAATACGGCAAGCCACACATGCATGGTGTCACATTTCATAAATTTCCCAACAAGAAATTATATCCATATCGAGTTTAGAAGTGGGTGAACGCCTGTCAACGGCTTGACTTTGCTTTTAACTGGTTCTGTGTTCGCTTAACTTATTTTGCATTGCATTTTGCATTGGTTTCTGTTTCGTTTTTAAACACAATGTTACGTCAAGTTTGGTAAATTCTATGTCGTTAAGGTGACAAATTCATAACATCCATTTCGGTAAAAATCTATGCGTTGACAGTAAAGTTGGTGAAACGCTGGCTGGACCGCCGGTTCAGTTACGCTTTATTTAGCTGCGTTCTTCTAGGAGGCAGGTGCTGGTCACGTGGCTCAGACGTCATTTCTGCGTAGCCCGTAGTTTGCACTCTCGTGGCAAAATTGAGAAACTAGAGTCTTTCAATTGGAGTTTTGCACGCGGTGCTTGAACGGTAAGTCTAGCAAGTGAGTTATCCCGAAACGAAAGTGTAGTTATTAGTCCAAGGTTGTACTATCGCCATTGGTGTAAAAGGTAAATCAAGGTCACCGTTCACGAAAATGTCAGTTTTTTCCAAATTGCTAGCCTCGCTTGCACTGTCGCGCTTGCTGCGGCTAACTACATAACATCAGAAAACGCAACCAAAAAATCAGCCGGAAAACTTCACGCGCCGGAATCTAGATAGGCCAGCCATATTGCTTGGAACTTCTGCAGTAGTGGACCCAACCGACCAATGACTGGCAACTAACTTAAATTATTCTACAGATCACTGACGTAGGCATGTGGCACCACTGTTCTCATACGTATGAACTGGATACAAACTTATACAGTCGTGTCGGCATGCGAAATTAGCGTAGACTTGGGCTACTTGTTTGGACAATCGTTCATGCAGGGCTCGACTTAACCCCACACAATTGATTAGCAAAACTGCGATGCAAAGTGAAACTTTTATAATAGATTCTGAATTTTGATTAGCAGTTTTTGTTTTATTTACTTCTTAAAAACAAATAGGCGTGGGCCTAACACATGTTTTTACTTTTTATTTTCTCAACAGACGGAACCTTCCAAAGCTCTCGTTGCGTTCATGGAGTATTTTTTAAATTCTGTCTAATTTATTTGTTATTTTTAATTACAGTACATAATATTTTTTGGCAGTAATATCAACATTCCTACAGCTTCAAGACATTTGTGGCAGTTTTGCACAATCGTTGCGAATCGTTGTGGTTGTCATTGGGCCATGCATTGGACTAGTAGTACCGGGATGAGCGCTCTTCCAAAACCTATTTTCTTCCACCCTCTCCTTGTGGTCGTTCCTGCTATGTGGTCTGTACCCACTCCATGCTGCTATTAAAACGACTAACTTCGGCTGCTTTTTTTCGCGCTTGAACGAAGTGCAAACCACATAAGCTAATCACTTGCCGTTCCCAATTATTGGTAAAAATAGCTGCTACGAATGCTGTTCTCATGCAGAGTGCAACAATGTAGCTTAACATTTTGTGTCGCAGCTTTGCGACACAAAATAAAAATTGATTAGCAAAACAACAATACTGCATTGCAAAGTGCGATGCGATACTGCTTACGTCGAACCTTGCGTTCATGACTTTAATGCTTAGTACTTTTTTGGGGGGGAGGGGAGAAATATTTAAAACAACTTCTACTGTATGACATTTATTTTTCAGGGGAGGAGGGGGGAGCGAATTCATAAATCTATTTATGGCCAATCACTGCTATTTAGTTAATTCTTCCATATCAGCCCTGTAGCAGAATCAGAGCGACGCTACGTCGCAGTACGGCTGGCAGTGTTGCAGTACGATTTGTCCTACACTTTTTTCCTTTCTTGGTCTTCTTCTTGCGATAATTTTGCCAAAAATTGACCGATTTTGACGTTCAAACACACCATTTTAACCGTTTTTTCGAGAGCTTTTGAATGGTGCTATATTGTCAAGACGATAGGTTTGGTCGTTCTCAAGTTGTTTAGCGAAAACAACCTACAAAGGTCTAGAAACAAGAAACTTGTTCATGGACCCAAATGGCTCCAACTCAAAATTTTCCACAATGCAAAATTCCATCTTCACACCTTTCATGCAACCAGCAGACAGCTCCCTCTTCCCGCAGACAGTTTTTAGTTTGCAAAACGCTTGTCGCAGACCGGCTGAAAATATTCTGCTTCTGGGCATATCAGTTGTGCCGTGTGGCAACGTCGCCATCGGATAAATGAAATATTCAAAATGCCGAGACTAAACGGTTTGGAGGCCTCGCATACCATAAAACTACCAAACTGTGCTGAATATTTTTAGTGTTGATTCAGTTCACTAGTGTTCTAATTAAACTTACAGTTTAAAAATGAAACCGATAGAAGAATCATAGTGGGCTCGTCTTTAATTGAAAGGTGTGCGCCGCCATGCCATCCTATCGCAGCTGATCAAAAACTAGAAATACAAGCGACCACTGGTTTTACGGTTGCATACGCGTCGTGGAACTGCGGCCAAGAAATCATTTGAGTTTTAGGATTGTATTCTTAGGAGGGGTAATTATTCACATGTTACACAATTAGTAGTGTAACGTGGAATGCTTAAAATAACAAAAAAATATAAAAAGGAAAATAAAAAACTGGGTTTATTTGAAATCGTTTATAGTGTAGTTGATTATAGTTGCAGTACTGAAAATAAAAATAGTTAGGTGGCCAAATCAGAGATGGCGCCACTGGTTTTCAGAGGTCGTGGGTTCGATTCCCCACTCAGGCAGTCTGACATATAAGTCCAAAAGGCAACGTAAATAGGTTTGCATCCGTATTTAGTTAACTGGTTTTCAAAAGCTGATATTTTCTCGCCATGTGAAGTGATATCTAGTGAGCTCGCCATGTGAAGAAACGTGTGCCACGTGACTGGTGAAAGTACGTTGCATAAAACTAATCGACAACAAGTCTGTACGTTCTTTTTCGATGTCGTCTCTCGTACTATGACGCCTGTCAAAACATGCTCATCCGATATGTAATTTGTCAAATTCTTGCTTAAGCAAACTCTTCGAAGCCAAACGAAGGAAGGAAGGAAAATTTGGTTGGCCTGCTGTAATTCATCGCACGCTTATCAAGGAGCGGCAAAACAAGATGGTGGGCCGCTAAAACACTGCGTTCCTGATTTTTAAGACGGCAAAGCAGTGGTTAAGGTGGGGTTGCTTTCGTTTCGCCGACGGCTGGTAAGCCGTAATGACTTTAACAAGGAGTGCACGGTATCCATTCCGTCGTAACTGGGGACAATCTAATTGAAGACCGACGCAGCGGTTAACAAGACGGTCGTGGGTATAAACTGTGTACCCTACGTAAGTTAAGTCATGGCGAGCCGCGGTGTGTGTGACTGTTTTTCAAAATTTAAATATTGCACCTTTGAACATTAGCCAAATTTCACGTCGAGTACCGCAACTAAAAGAGTGCATAATATTTGTGTGTATTTATTTTGTTGAATTGAAGTTCCAAAGCCTACATTATTTTGAACGGCATGCTTAAAACAATATTTTTGGGGAAGGGTTGGGTAAATAATAATTTTGGTAACTGGGAAAGGGTTGTGAAGTCGCAGTATACCGTAGTTTACAGCTTTAGTAAGGGTGTAAAAGAAGCTGGGTGAAAGAAAATCTAGAATCCTTAAAAACTTGAAATTAATTAAGGTTTAAAAAATTAATAAAGAATTAAGGTTCTTGGGTGTAGGCCTAGCCTATAATTAAACAGAGAAACTAAATAAGCTGGCCTTATTTCTCCATTAAACCTCCTTCTGAAATGTATTGTTAGTCTGTTGTGTACATAGTGAATAAGGCGACGAAGGGAAAGGAATAAAAGTGTAAATAATAACCTATTTTTCTACCAGAAAAGGAGATAGTTCTTTATAGCTCCTGGCAATGGTAACGAATTGTATATTGAAAGTGTTTGAATTATTTGTATATTTATTTACAACGTTATAACTCTGCATTCCTTTTATTCTGTTATCCTGAGTTTCATTAAAAAAAAAAATTAATAATACTAGGTAACACCTCTCCCTGTGCAGAGTGGTACAGGAAGTTGGGTTGCAGTAGCCATATCGATCGCTGTATTCGCAAGGAAAAACAAATCAACTCTCACTATGATTGGTTTAAACCAGGGTTGTTACGATTATAATCAAGTGAATAATCAAGCAGTGGAAATGCTGCTATTTTCACTGATTTTCGAAATTGGGCAGATGCTTGCCCCATGCCAAATGACTTCCGGCAGAAGGTTTTTAAGCAGTTAGAAAGCTGTTTTCAACCGGAAAACCGGAATTGAGTGAATAGCTTAAATCGTGCTGTGGAGCCTACTGACAGTACACGGAATCCTCGTCGGCGCTATCCTGGAGACAACTGGTGATGCATGCACCGGATGTAAATACGTTCAGGGATTATGAACCTGAACGTAGGCACAGAGTGTCGCCATCTAGGAACAGGAAAGCTGAGCATAGAAAAGTGCAAGGCCGGACTGGTCCTAGCTATGTGGCCGGGGATTTTAACCGGCAACATAAGGACGATTTTTTAGGCCAGAATTTAATGCAAAATCAGTTTGAGGGATTGAGCATAAAATCGCCATGCCTTCGTACAAAGGTCATGGGGATGAAAAATCGCCATCGGAGTTTTTGGAAGCGCTGTACAAGTACAGCATTGCACTAAGCTTATCAGAAACTTATGTACTGAAAACCGTAGTTCCACTTGCTATGCAAGGCGAGGCGGAACGCTGGTACAGGGTGTTTGGTCCTTACAGGGACTGGGACACCTTCGAGTCAGATTTTAATTTGGAGTTTGAAAGTCCAAATTATATCGAGAACTTAAAAGAGAACTTGAAGAAAGAACTCGGGCTCCAGAGGAACCTTTTTCAAGTTATGTTCAAACTGTGTGCGGGTATTTTGACCGGTTATGGCCTAATGCTACTCAAGCAGAGAAAATTAGGCATATTCTGGCAAAAATGTACCCAGACTATAGGCAACGTCTTCAGTCGTCGGTTCTACTCCCTGCGAGAATTGGTGAGGGAAGGAGGCAAGGTTAGTCAGTTTCTGCTAACACACAGAACTTACAAGCCACCCCCTAACCCGTCCTTGTCTGTAGAGCCACGCTTGGCATGGTGCGGATTCACCACTTACAGTGAAGCCGTGCAGGTCAGACAACCAGCACGGGAACCACACCGGCGTTCCAACACAAGGTTGAACCGGTGTCTTTTGCTGCTCTTGACCCACGGGGGTATCGAGCCGGCAAATATCGCACGCAAAGCACCACGAGCTCTATAAAGGCTGCGCCAAAAGCAGCAAATGTACAGAAAGCGGGTGTTGCAAAAGAAAATACGCCAGAACAACCTAAAAGGAAAAAAAAAAAACCCTTTGATGGAAGTTGTTGGACGTGCCAAGAACAGGGGCACAGGTCCAATAGGTGCCCTAACAAGCCAAAAAACGCAGAAGAAGGTCGTTAACCTGGTTAAACCGCTTTACGACCGGGAAAAGCGACGATTGGAGAGCTAGGGCTGGACTGTGGAAAGGCACATTAAAACGTGTCTTTTTACCAAATGTGCGTTTGTTTAAAGGTGTCGAGGAAGAAACCAAATCAGGGACAGGGGAACCTTTTTTGGCACTGATCGACACGGGTGCCAGTTCAAGTATCATTTCCGGGGCTACTGCACGTACTTTGCAGGCAAAGGGAGTAAAGTGGCGCAGGGATTGCTGTGTAACCTTTATTTTGGCGGCTGGTAATATCCAAGGTAGTGGTTATTGTAGAGCAACGGTACGTTGGCCTGTTGGCTATTCTGCGCAGCAGACTTTCTTAGTTCTAGAAAACGCAGCAGACAGCGTTATCTTGGGACGAGATTTCTTGGGTCGGACTGGCCTCATACCGGACATCCAAAATGGTGGCTGGCGTGTAGGACCAGAGGAACAAGAAACAATTCCTTTTGCAAAAGCTGATCAAACGAGAACTGAACAACTTAAGCAATTGGAAGTTGAAGTAGATCAGTAGAGGCGTGCAAAAGATGATGCCTTATTGAAAGAAAAAATCCAACAAGCTCATTGCTCAAATGCACAACGAAAGCAGCTTAGGAAGTGTTTACACAAATTTAAACATGTGTTAACATCAAAACGAGGCAGCACTCATCTCATCTCTACCAACACAAGATTGAGGTGGAACCTGGTACCAGACCAGTAAGGTTACCTCATAGACCAGTAAATAAGGAGACAAGAGCTATTATTGAAGCCCAGATGATGGAATGGATCAGGGAAGATGTAATAGAACGCTCTGTGTCCCCTTGGGGAGCTGTACCTTGCCTTGCCCCTAAAAAAGGTGAGGAGGGGGCTAAGAGATTTTATCTTGACTACAGAATTTTGAACGACAAGACAGTAAAAGATTTGCAGCCAACCAGCAGTGCTAGCCAGGTATTTTCCATGCTTGGTAAGGCAAAGTGGTTTACAGTTCTGGACATGAAATCAGGCTTCTTGCAGATAGGAATGGAAACTGAAAGCAAGAAGTACACCTGTTTTCGTTGCCACATGGGGTCATGGCAGTTCAAAAAAATGCCATATGGGCTTTGCAATGGACCAGCATCCTTTGCACGCCTTATGGACATGGCTTTGGGGGATGCTATGTATTCCCATGCTATGGTCTATGTTGACGACCTAGTAATCTACAGCCAGGATTACCAGAGCCATCTAGACCACATAGCAGATGTACTGGGTAGGCTAGGAAGAGCTGGCCTCACAGTAAATCTGAAAAAAGTACACTTTTGTGCAAAGGAAATCTCGTATTTAGGGCATCTCATAAGACCAAATGAGTTGTCACCACTACCAGAAAAGGTATTGGTAATCCGGGATTACCCTGAACCTAGTAACTTGAAATCGCTCCGACGATTTCTGGGCATGATGGGCTTATATAGGGCATTCATCAGAGATTTCCATGTCAAGGCAGCTTGTCTTTACAAGTTAGTAAAGGAAGGTGCAGTCTGGGAGTGGGACAAAACACACTCAGATGCGGTACAACAACTCAAAGACAGCTTGTCAGCTTGTGTTTTGGGATTACCAGATCTGGATAAAAGGTTCGAAATCTCGTCGGAAGCCTCGATTTCAGGTTTTGGGGCGGTCTTGTCCCAACACGTCGAAGGACGTGGACTGGTACCAGTGGCGTTCGCAGGAAGAAAATTGTCGGATGCTGAAAAAAAACACTGCGTGTCTGAATTAGAAATGGGAAGCGTAATGTTTGCCGTACGCAAGTTTAGGCCTTACATTGAAAATGCCCCATTTCTGATTGAGACAGACCACAATGCATTGTCGTTCTTGAAGTCCTTGAAACAGCCTTCAGGGAGACTAGCGAGATGGATCCTTGAACTTCAAGGAATGGATTTTGAGATCCGTTACAACGAGGTGTCTCAAAACCAGGTGGCAGATGCAATCTCTAGAATGTATGAGGATGAAGCAAAAAACCCCATACTGATGGTAGATTGTAAGGTGGAACGTGTAAAAGTAACCGAGAATCCCAACGGATTTCCAAGCTTGGAACAAATCCGTGCGGCGCAGGTTGGTGACAGGTGGTCATCGCGCCATATTGCTAGGCTAGGCAATGTAGCTGAATGTACATCGGCTGTGGACGGAGGCATCCTTACCCCGGTAGGCTCTGCTTGCGTGATGGGATCTTGACGTAACTTTAGGGATGTAGTTGAAGGTAACACACGTTTTAGGGCATTTTTACCAGTGTTGCTACGTCACAACGCGATTGCTGTAGTTCACAACTCACCACTGGGAGGCCATTTTGAAGTTTATAAAACTTTAAAACGGATGCAGGAGCTGGTGGGGTGGATTGGCATGAGGAAGGACATAGTAGAGTTCGTACGCGAAGTGCCAGACTTGCAAAACTGACACGTCAAAACCTGCTGGACTCCTGACCACTATGCCCCC
This sequence comes from Lithobius niger, assembly GCA_023313725.1. NCBI lineage: Eukaryota > Metazoa > Arthropoda > Chilopoda > Lithobiomorpha > Lithobiidae > Lithobius > Lithobius niger. The sequence continues at coordinate 151,578 of JAHWFP010243762.1, forward strand.
TGGAAGAGGGAGTGCGTGGATCTTCTTGGCCCTTTACCAGTAACCAAGAGAGGTCGACGTTGGATCCTCGTAGTCCTGGATGAGTTTAGTTCCTGGCCAGAACTTTTTGCTCTCAGAACGGCTAAAGCTAAACAAGTGGCCGAATGTGTGAAGGAGGTCGTGCTCCGGTGGGGCTGGTTCGATCGTATCCTGTCAGACAATGGACTTTGTTTCATAGCAAATTTATGGCGTAGTCTGTGGGCCTCGTGGGATATAAAAACCCACTACGTAACCCCTTACAACCCTAAGGCTAATTTGACGGCTCGAGGCATAACAAGATCATAAAACACATGTTACGTTGTTTCACTGCCTCTCACCATGATTGGGATCTTCATTTGCAGGAATTCGCCTTTGCAATGCGAAGTTCTGTGTCCGAATCTACAGTAGTAAGTTTACTCCCAGTGAACTGAACATTGGACGAAACCCAGCTGGTCCATGGGGGTATGAGCTCTCTCAACTAACGGCGAGACCGCTCCCCGTAAAAACCAAGGACTTGACTGAGGTTCAAATGGAGATAGTACAGCGTTTTTCTGAGATGTATAAACTGGCAAGGCAGTCTATGAAGACGTCAAGGGCACAGAAAAAAGTCTTTTGACAGACGACATAAACCTCTAACTCGAAAAGTGGGAGATTATGTAGTCCGCCGTACACACATCCTGTCAAATGCGGCGCGAGGGATAGCTTCCTCCCTAGCCCCGAAATACACAGGACCATACGTAATTTCGGCACAAAAATCCGAAAAAACGTACATGATGCGCGACATTACAACGGGAATTGAAAGCGGTCCCTTGAATGTAGCTCAATTAAAACCATTCTTTTTTCCGGCAAATGTGACCCCCCCAAAGGTCCCTGAACCAAAAAAGAACAAGGTTATTCCTAGAAATACGAAAAACGAACCAGCGTTACATGACAAACCACGCCACTCCTACAGTTTGCGAAAACAAATTCGCAAGTAACCAATAACGCAGGTTAAGCTTTTTTTTTTCACGTGGAATACTAGGTCGGTTTTAAGCCCTAAAACCAAGAAATACAAGAGTTACTCTTTTCGGTTACAAATTATTGGCATACATGAAATGGTGCTGCAACAGAAATAACTGAAAGGGGAGGAAATGGCTGAAGCGTCATCTCCATGCTTGTTTGACACGAATTACGCATAAATACAGACTTAAAAATGTATTTTGTACCACTCACTTTTGTCTAAAGGAGACCGGGGGGGGGGGGGGGGGTTGGCCACCTTTTCCCTACCGTAATGATAGGAATTGGGGAGGGGATGAGGCAGGCGTAGGCCTAAATCTCCCACTCCCACGAAAAAAGACACTGGGAGGTTAGGAGGAGAAAATGGCGTCGGCCCGTTTCTGCCTTGAATACCACCTAAAACCTTTTTTTTTTACGCACAATTTCACAAATATCAAAACTCCAACAGATTAAAAGCATTTCTGTGCTTACCTGGTACTTCAATCCTTAGCTTGTGAAGCAATACTGCAAGCCAGCAGCAGTTTAACGGGAGCGATGTACAAAACGGGCAAGTAGGAACAGAGCCGGTACAGTTGTGCGATACTTCCGGGTTTTGAACGATTCGCGGGCGAATTAGCATGTTTTGCATAATCAAAACCCCGAGGTCGAGGTGCGCAGGTGAACGAAAACGCGTTTTTTTCGAAATGTAAACAGGTTGATCTGTCCAGCACATCGTCGTGGCCATATGTCGAAGGAAGGTTGGCTGAGAAAAAAAAAAACTAGAGGAAGATTTTGGGTCAAAATCAGGATGGAGAAGAAAGAAAACAAACGGGAGAAGAAAGATGATGGAAAGGAGGGAAAGAGAAGTTTCACCAGGCTATGGGCAGAAAAAGAGGGAAGAGTCTGCAAGGAGGGCCGAGACGAAGTGTGGAGGAAATTCAACCAGTCAGGCGTCAGAGGGTGCTAAGCAGCAGCAGGTCAAACCTCCAGGAGAAGGCAATCGATCGTCACCAGCTCCGGGACCGTCGACCCAAGCAGCGTTGTGGCAACAAGAAAAAACGCCAACGCCATTCCAAAAATAGGAAACCAGGTCCACCACCACCACCTGCAAAACCAAAAACTGCAGAGAAGGCTACCCAAACCACCATCATTCGCCAACAACACGTATCCGCCCAAGTCTGGACAGGCGAGTTTGGAAGAAAGTGCTTTTTCGCCAAGTCAACAAGCACTATGTCGCAGGCTTATTGGGACCAAGAACTAGCAACGTATGAACTTCAACTTGGAAAGCCAGACCATCCGTCGATCGAGAGGATGAAGCTCAAGTATGCCAACGATCTGCCACCAAAAATGGATAATCCTTGGGGAGCACCAGCAGCATCTTCTACGCGGATGCCCTCTACTCAGGACACAGCCGAAATCCAGGACCTTACAGCAACTGGGCTACGCTTGGAGAACATTCCTATTCCACCAAATCCAAAGGAAGATAAGGGTTTTCTACTGGGTCCGGAGGACCTAATGGACGTCACGCAGGAGAGCAGCTAGTCGGAATAAAGTTAAAACTTTTCAACCCCCCCCCCCCCCTGAAGCCCTTACACGAACTAAGCCCTGGTGACAAAGTGAAATAAAATGTAATTAAGTGAGTTTGAATAAAACTTACGTTAAATGGAAATGTAAAAATAAGAATTTCAATGCTTTAAAGCAGAAATTCATGCAAAAACAAGTGCAAGAAAGTTACAGACGTTAAAGGTATAGAAAAAAAAATCACTGTACTTACCTGGTGCAAATTTGAACAAACTTAATTGCAGAACTAAAGTGAAAAAGTGAGAATTTGAAAATGGCACTAACTCGAATTAAAAACTTTTGGAAAACTTAAAGTGACATTATGGATTCACATGAACTAGAATTTTATGTCGTACGACAAAAATTCATTGCCCAGGAAAGAAGCCATTTGAGTGTGATGAATACGAACAATTGTATAATTCGCAGTTGCAAACACAAGGTCATAAATTGGTGGAGAATGAAGCCAATTTAGGGAGGTGCAGTGCACAGTACACAAACACACACGTACACGGTGGAGAGAAACGGTTTGAATGTGACATTCAGGAACTGTTGTGAACTCTGGTGTTAGTGGTGAAGTGGATGTAAATATGTCAGTGCTTCGGAACGAAGATTGTTTTTTTTTAGACGAAAATATGTTAATAGTTTTAATGAATGGGCCACATTATAAGCTAATCTTTTAAGAAATTGTGAAACTCTGTATAGTTTTAAGGTTTATGTTGAATAAATTGCTCGAAACGAAAATGTGGGTACTAACCTTGCGGTACAGGAGGGTACTCATAGCGTTACGTAAGGCACATTGTTCCTTCACCTAAGCTAACTCTTAGGGGAGGGGGGATGTAACCGGCGTACATCGACAGCAACACGCAATCTACGGAGCAAGCGCTCCGTGGGTGCGCCTTGCCGTTAACAGAGCTGTTGTGCGCATGCTGCTAACCTCTGCATACACGCAGGAGTTGGCACAGCGCCCAACGGTCGGGTGCGAGAGTGTTCTATTGTTCAACTCCAGTTAGAACCGGATCGCGCCGGCTTAGCCGTCATCCTTTGGTTTCGAGGCTAGGACTTGGGCAGCTATATAACAGCTCGATCCTGGCCTCTCAGTAATTGGTGTTTGGGGTTCGGACTGAACGGTCAGAACCTCTTGAGCCTACAGGGTCAGTCAGAAGGGTAAACTCTGGCTGATGCCTAATATGTAATGCTATTGTGTGCAGTCCCCTAGCTGTACAGTAAGAAGTAAATTGGATTTGAGCCTTGTCTTGAAACTAATCGTCCACTTCCTTAGCAACTTTACAGTTTAGGTAATTCATGAGAGCCAAATGAAGACTACCTTGACCCAAAAACGGTAGGCCTGCTATGGGAAAAAAGTTGTTTAGCAGAACAATTGTGATACTGTACAGTAATTCTAGCTCATCACGACGATGAAGAAGACGAGTCTGGTTTTTTTTTATTATTAGTCACAAAAAGCTTGGAACACAGCTTGAGTGCCGAGTTAAAGTACGGTGATAATTATAAACTGTAAAAATCAGATCTCGGAAAATTCTACACTCTCAATCTCAAAACAGTCAAAAACTCCAACCTTTCCGCAAATCTTCGATGCTTCAGGCCCACACCATCGACCATAAAGCCTCTCATGGAAGTACCATCTTACCGAGTATCTGATTGTTGGAGTTGGCCCTTGTACTTCCGTAAGCGATTGTCTCTGTCACGTGAGCTTGCATTGCAATTAATTTGAGACCTCTTAGGTGTAAATCTCGAAAAGAATTAGATACTAGGAGTGGCACCGTTTTTTTTCCAATAAATGCTTTGTCCAGTATTGGTGTGGTGGGACTCCATTTTCTTTTTTCCTGCTGCCTCATTCCTCAGATCAGTTTCTTATCCCCTTTTCTCTTTCTCCTATATAAACACTGTCGCTCTCACCACACACAGGGTTCGCACAAGTCTTAAATTCCTTAAAAAGTTTTAATTTTAAAGGGATATATTTAAGGCCTTAAAAAGTCTGGGATTTCAGCATTGTCGTTGATTGGTCTTAAAAATTCTGGAATTCTGAGAGTTTGCTCTATTAAAATGTCATTGTATACGTACTATAATTAATAAACTTATTTGTTGGCTTTGCTATTAAACTTCGATTATCGCGTTATTAAGAATTTTCTGTCGGCTGCTGGGTTGCATCGTAGCTTTGAGCCCGTCTGTCACAACGCTATCTTAGTGGAGTCTATTTTTAGCTTTCCCTCCTCCCTTCCCTCACAGGAATAATGGACTTGTCCGATCACCTAGGAAAGCGACAAAATCAAAATTTGTAGAACCCCCATCGTCACAGTTAATTTGGATAGTAGAGGTAGTTTTTATTTTAAAAGTGGAATATTCATTTGTAACTTGCTTTAATCGACTTTTTTTTTAATGCGGAAATTTATTCAACAGTCAATGCATACTTTTGGTTTGCATCATGCTTTTTTTTCTGGCCATGTGGCTTCATACTGCTGGTTCGCCCAACGTGCTGATGCTGAAGTATTTCTAACTAACTGGGAAAAATTCGTTGTAAATATGCAGTGCTGTACTTGGTCCTTAAAAAATCCTTACTTTAATTTCCATTCCATTAGAATAAATCCATAAGTAACTTACAACTGCTGGCAGTTTTTATTGGCATGTAGGTGCACATTTTATTTATTTTCTTAAAGTGAGTGAACACTGAAATCCTAACTTCGGCAAATCTAGCTTTGCAAAACTATCGCAAGTTCTTGTAGAAATTAGGAAACTGTTTTGTGTTGAAGTGCACACAGTCAATATGACATATTTATTGAACCATTTGGTGACTGCTTAACTGGAAGAGTGGAAGGAGTATCTGGATGGAGTTTTTTTTTTATTTTACTTCGAGGCAGGGAAGTGACTACCTCTCCTGTTTTGACACTGGTTTGTCAACGAAGTTTCACTGACGGATTAGCGGAAATATATGGGGGAGAGTGAGTTGTGCCCCCCCCCCCCCAAGAAATGTTTAGCTATAGCCTTTACCTGATAGTTGCGTGTTGGGGGGGGGGGGGTGGTCAATGCTCTTTCAAATTCCCCAGCCAAAATTGCCCCGTAATAAACAAAAAAAATTTCAAAATTAACGATTGTTGACTTTCAAGGATCCATCCTGCCCCACGGACACGAAACACTAACGTGGAACACCTAATTAAACCATGTGATTTACGTGACTTTCAAAGAAGCGTTTACGAATCAATTTTGCTAGCATTATTTATTAAAATATTAAAGTTATTGTCGAAAATACCGTTAATTCAGCAATTTTACTTTGGTCGAAGTTCATATTAAAGTTATAAAGTTATTAGTTACTAATTTATAAATTGACTTTAAAAAATCTCGTAGACTAATTAATACAATTATGATTTTACAACGTGATTTAAAATTTGGCCTTAAATTTCAGTCTGCTGTGTCTTAAAAAAGCTTAAAAAGTCTTAAATTTAGCATTTGTGAAGCTGTGCGAACCCTGACACAATATACCTCCCTTGTGTTCCTTATTTTCATAAGCCTTACCTCTTCTTCTTTCCTGATGTTGCCCCTTGCGTTGATTTCAACAGATGAGTTTTTCTTTCTTTTCATAGGGCGATCTTTCAGGTTTTCGTCTCTTTGGAAGTATATGTCCACTCCCTGGCTCTTCATCGGCCCTGAGGTAAGTTATAGGTACTCTTCCTTTTTTCTTCATTCTTGGTCTCTTAGATCTTTCTACCATCATTCCTTATGAAAAGAAGAAAAACTCACCTGTTGAAATTAACGCAAGAGCCAACATCAGGAGATAAGAAGAGGAAAGGCGTATGAAAATAAGGAACACAAGGGAGGCCGTGTATAGAATACCATGTGGTGAGTGAGGCAGCGTTATGTAGGAGAAACGAGAAAGGACACAAGAAACAGAATACGGCAACATATGGCTGAAGTGAGGAGCAGAAAACTGAGTTGCACTACAACACATCAATACTGGACAGAGCATTGATTGGATAAAAACGGTGAAACTCCCAGTATCTAATTCTTCCCGAGAATCTAAGAGGTCTCGAATCAATTGCAATACAAGCCCACGTGACACAGACAATCACTTATAAACATACGAGGGCCATCAACTCAACCTTCACGAATGTGAATTGTGTGGCACTCGCCATTGTCCATTACCTGCGCGCCACGTAGAGGAAATTTTAACAATTTTACTGAGCATACTTCATGCTTAAATATTGTTTACATTAATCTAACTTTCGAATCAGCTAAATGGGCTAGCAAGTGTAATGCAGACTTGGTTGGAGAGCGCTTGTAATTCTGCCCGTGACGCTGCAAACCGCTTATTTCTTGCTAACACGGTTCCCGAGATATGACAAATTAAGCATCGGAGTTTGTTAATCAGTCACCATTATGGCGAGTAGCTCTAAAAATCAAGTCGCCAAATGATGAATTTTCCTCGCCGTTTGGTGAGTGGCGACCAACATTGGTGAAGGTTGCATCAACTCCAACAATCTTGGTAAGAAGAGACCTCCGCGAGAGGCTTTACGGTCGATGGTGTAGCCTGAAGCATCGAGTAGGCTATGGCAGCGTCAACTGCCGAAATGAATAACAACAAGAGTGATGGTATAAACCAGGTGAGCTTGAGTATTTCAAAAGACGCCTGATGAAGATAGTTGTGGTAATGGACTATCGAAAATGTGCGGAAAAGTTGGGTTTCCTATTGTTAATGAGATTGAGTGTGTAAAATTTTCGGAGATCTGATTTTTACCGTGTTGAAGGTGAACTCTCACAGTAACAATTCCATACATATTTTCAAATTAAAAACAAGTGATCACCATATCGCGCTGCATGCCATGTACTCATTCAGCCATGAAAACCTTCCTCGTTTTTTTTTGCTTTGCAAACCACCTAAAAATGCATTAAAGACCATAAAACTGTACAAATTTAGTGGCTTTCTTCCTATTTCCTCGTTTTCAACCAAGAGTGCCTTTCATTCCTGCTCATTGAGATTTGCTCAGGGGAGTATCCCTTGCACGGTGAAAATCTGAGAAAATAGGCTATTAATAACAATCAACTATACCACAATCTACGGCTGTTTGCTGTGATGTCATCATGAATCAGCCACTGACGAACGAGAATAGAGGATCTTTGTCCGTTTCATTGGACGAGCCCAGTCACATGATACACGCGTCACGGCAAACAGCCCTGGCGCGTGGTTTAGACATACACAAGTCCTTAAATTTTCAGAGTCAACCGTTCTTCTTCAGAAGCAACACGTAAAGTTGATGAAGGTTTGTAGGCTATATTATCAATCTGTCGGCCATTGAACAAAATTCAAATCACCAACGCGTCTCAACCACTGATCTTTATGATTCTACCTCAGCTGCTGTCAGATGGAGTAGTGGAGCTCCCTATTAGTTTCGAGTTTTGCTTCTACTTGGGCAGCATGTAGTTGTTAATTTGTCGTTCTGTGGAGCAATTTCCGCCGTTTCACGAATAACAATGCAAACGCAAAACACAGGGATAGGTGTCAAGCAGTAATGTTGTGCCTAAAACGCATATAGCGCAAATCCTCTATTTGTAGCCTGGTGGACCACTGGTTGAAAATCGAGCTATTTTGAGTCGGCTACTACACAATTTTGAAAGAAGATGTACGGCATCTGTAAATTATGTTTGTAGGACACCGACTGTATGACGCCACGTTTCGTAGCACTACAAGTGCAAAACCATGTGGATATCACACTTGTAGACTGTTGGGAGTGTACAAGTGAGATAATTACGTGTTTTTTGCACTTGTAGTGGAAGGAAACTTGGCATCATTCAGTCAGTTTCCTGCAAACATAATGTGGAACAAACTATAGAACATGTGATGGACATGCTCTTCATAGAATTTTTTTCAAAATCAATCTACTTGGACCCGGCTACTACTAATTTGTGATTAACAAAATACCCAGCTACAATTGAGGACCCGGCCACAAATAGAGGATTTACAGTATTTCAATTTATTTGGTCTTTTAGTTAACTAAAATATTTTAAAAAACAAGTCTGTTGTGGGGTATTTCCCTTGCTGAATTACAAGCATTATTAATTATTAAAATTTCCATTCTCACAACGCACAATCTCAGAAAACAGAAATAAGTCTATACTTAATATTTCAGCAAATTTTTGACAGTTTTGAAGAAAAGCATGTAACATTTTCTTCCAACTGTCTTCATCAGGCTTGAATGTCCGTATTTATGTCTGTATCTACATCTCGCACACTTGTCACTTTTTAAATCGGCCCGCCTTCGCAACCTCTGGGACTTGTCGACGCACTTGTTTTTCACAACCCTGCCCGAGGCCCATTGCTGCCATGGCCGTGCCCCTCACTCCTGCTTCATAGTTTGTTTGGGACGCGACGTGTGATGGGCGCAACTTTTCGTTCCAGAGTTAGATTATGGAGAAAGCCAGAAAGAAAAAGCTAGATTCGTGCCCTTGCAAATCTGGATTGAAATGTGGAAGACGCCTTAATCCGATCGATCCACATCCGTTGTGTAGAAGGTGCCGGGTATGTGACTTAGTCAGTTTTCAGTGCAGTGAGATTTGTCAAGAATGGCCGAAAACGTAACTTGTGAAATCGTATCAACGTGGAAGAAATCGGACAATAGAGAACGGCAGACGAAGGCAGCCAAAACTAGATTTGGAAGCCTTAGAAGCGGGGGTGAGTGAATTTAACGAAAAATCGATGATACGGCTCAAATACTTAGGTTGATGTTCATTATGAAACAACATAGTCACCCTCTTGGCCTGTTTTTGGTGCTCCGTTTTGACTGTAAGTTGTTTTATAGTGAATTTAGTGCAAAATTCCAAGATGTTAGCTCATTGGTATCGTTTGATTCTCAATCTGAGTGGGATGATGTGACGGACCATGGACAGCCGCCATCTTGTGTTGATGTAGGTTTGGCTGCAATGATGAAACAATCTGTTGCTGACCAGTTTGTCAAAATGCATGCTGGACGGGATTTGGAGGTTCACGAAAAAGTGCTTTCGACGTTGGGAAAGCGGACAAATTTCGTGCCAACATTCGTTAGCTTTGTATGCCATCGTCAACTGAGACAGTGTCACATGTCCAGTCGCCACCAACACTGCCGTGTTGTAGTAAACAAAGGATGGGAAATCGCGACTCTTATGAGTCGTCCTACTCACCGCAATCGACTCCGCCACAAGGTGATTGCGCACGCAAACATGAGTATTTTGATGTTGATGCGTTGCCATAATGGCGTTATTTGATTGTTGATAGTTGTGCTACGATTGGTATGGCTCGCTGTGGTCACCCAGTCGCTGTTGCAGGACGATATACCTGGTCACCTACCCCTCGAAACCGAAATGTCTGGGGCGACTGGCGAACTAGGCGGGAACGCGGTCGTACGGCGACTCGCAATTCCAGTCGCCTGACGACTGGAGTGGACGCTGCCAGTCACATTTGTGTCGGGATTGAGTTTGATGGGACAGCCGATGCTGTGGGGAGGAGTGGTGGAACCAGTCGTGGCCATATTAGGGACAGGGCTCTTCCCCCAAACTGGGCGGGGTTAGGGCTATGCTCTGCAGCCGGAGCAACGCCATCCTATCCTGGTCAGTGCGATGGTGATAGTGGTGTTAGTGATCGCGACACTTCGGAGTCTGCCGATGACAATTTAGAGGAAATCGAATGGCAATGGATAGTAGACGTGGTGTATTTGACACTACCAGAAGCATTCTGCCCCAGTGTGGCCCCTTCGGCTCCGGGGGTTGGTTAGCCGCCAGCATTCTCCTTCGCTAACAAAGACTGAGTTGGGAAAGAACATTTAAACCTACCCAATCCCAAGTACTTTATTGGCAACTTTTGGTGGACGGCAGTGTGTTGCGGGAGAGAGGAAAAGTACTGTCGGTCTCGGGGCCGCTCCCCCCACCTGACGAAAAGGCGGAAAGGGTCATTCTTTTAAATGTTTGGCAATGCGGAGGCTTCGCACGTGCATTGTTTCAAAACGTTTGAGGGGGCAGAATGTGTGACTACAAGCCGTCAGATGGAAATAGATTCAGTGCTGTAGAAGCCGCCGGACAGTACAGCTCAATAGGAGGAGGAGAAAATTACTCGGGCATGTCTTTGCGCGGCGGCTACGGCGAAACTTTGTTCTTTCCTTGCAACCTCACCGGACATTCTGCACTTGGAGGATGTGGTAAAGATGAGGCATCAGAGTTTCACGGAGATGTTGTCAACTCGGGGACGCGCTCTCTTTTCGGAGGAATCCTCCACCATGCCTCCTCCACTACAGCCCATTTCCGCTCCTTCGGCTCCCCCTCCTACATCAGACATTATCTCTGTTTTGGAGCCAAACCAACCAATTTCTCAAGCTTCCAGTGTCATCGTCACATCCACTGTGTCCACCATCGCCAATGCACTTTCCGTTTCGTCTTACTCTTCCAACCACTTCGTCCTCACCAAAACCTCTTCCTGCTTCTAATGACTCCTATGGGTTAGACATCTCTTCCATTAAGTTACCAGTTTCGCCAGACTTCTCAAGCAAATCTGTGCTCCACAACACTCTAAAACACAAATTGGACCTTTCATCAAAAGAATTGAACCGCCTTCGCAAAAACTGTGCTCCTATCGCCAATGGGGTTCGTGCTCTCAACACCAAACTCACTAACACAAAAAGATCTTTTCTACCATGAAAATTAATTTGGCTAATCTCTCAGCAAGTAACTATAAGCTCCAGAGTCGTCTTTACCTTGCTGACGCTCACTTGAAAAGGCTTTCTCCCCTTTCTCGCTCGGAATCTCTTCATAACAAGCCTTTATCCATCGCTTCTGCTCAAAGGCCTTTCAAAATCCATCGCCCTAAACCTCCCTTAAAGAGAAAATCTGAAAAATTCCAATTACTCTCAATTTTACGCTTTCAAAATGATCCAACTCTTCCACCGATCCCTGTGCCTTCCAAAACTTGGTGTAAATAGGGTAAACCCGATACTAAACTTTACGAGGGTGCAACACTCTGCCATAGAAAAAGAGTGAATCGTGGCGAACCTTTCAATTCCCCCGAAAAATTACATTGCCCGCCAGATTTGGCAATGACAATGCATCTCAGTTCCTATTTTGCAAAGCCGAAATGTGCAAACTTTAATAAAATCGCACTTGCTAGCTACCAAGGTTAGATTGCAGCATTCGTGTAAAGGGCTACTCATTCTCTTACACTACTCATTTTTCGTGCACCCTGCAACCGTCATGCCCAAACTTATTGTGACCACTCGTTCCAATCTTTCCATCATTATTTGATGTAATCAATTACTAGAATTTTTTTTTTTTTTTACCATTTCGACCCAAAAAAATTCTTAAAATTCCCGCAAAACGCATCATAATTTTTTATTTCAAACCTCTTGGAACACCCACGCAAGCTGTATTTAAGTCATCATGCGTTTCAACTGGCTCGCCAATGACTGAGAATTCTCCATTGAAGCTCGAGACTCTTCATCACCATCAACATCCTCTTATCCTTGGACTCTCGGACCACGCACGACCTCTCCACATGGCTCTTCAAGGCAACTGGACCTCCATCAAACACAGGTATACAAGAGAAAAAAAAGCCTCCTCTCCCATCTTCTTTTCACCTTTCAATTAAAACTCGTCCGCTGAAACATCCGAACCGTTCTGCCACGGTGATGGAACGTTTCCTCCCAGAATTGATAGCCTCTGTCTCATTGGGAACCCGTCATATGGTGCTCACTACTATATATTAACGAGGTCAAATATTAAAGCAAAAAGTTTCAGGTAGTGGATATTTTCGTGCCGGCACATAGAAAGCCCAATTTTACCTGGGGGCGAGGTCAAAATTGGTTTCAGTTGCTTAAGCGAAAATATACACTACCTGTACCCTCCCAACATCCCCAGGGTTCGTACAAGATACTGGAAATACTTGGAAAAAATGTCTACACCGGAAAATACTGGACTATTCTTGAAATTTATTTTTGATACTGTAAAATATTTGAATTGGATATTTTAGCTTTTCTCCTGCAATTAAAACGAATTTGTCGTAATTTCTTTGTAAAGGTTTAGTTTTACGAGGTTTATGTCACTTATTTAATTAGCTAGCGCCGTCGTCAATTTTCGTTTTCGCGCACTCACTGAAAAGACAGACAACTTCCGGGTACAGAAATAACACCGTGTCCCGTTCGCCATTCCTCTCTCTCGTCCATACCATTTTGTAGTTGAATTCGACATTGTGCCGAGCACTGCACGAACGGAAAAATGTCCGTCCGTACGTTTGTGTTTAAAGTTCTAGATTCTACTGGAAGATCGGTAACTACATATTATAATACTAGCGGAGTCGCTCGCTCATTCCGCATCGTCTTGCAGCGCTCGAGGAGCTTTCATTCTGCAACTCTTATTTATGCTGCTCACAGACATTCTACATCTAAAATGATCAAGCAAATGAGCAGAGTGCAGTGTGCGTTTTACGCAAAGTTTCAGTTTATATACAAATTAACTAAACAAAAATCGGATTCGCCATTTAGAAAACCATCCCTTCTGCCGTGCCGTGCCTAAACTGCCAATCAGCCAGAAGGCGAGACGCGCGATTTCTATCCCAGTCGGCCTTGGCTTGAATAATACGCTCAAGGAGCTTTCAAACTCTTACGCTGTTGGCAGACATTCCACATCTAAAACAATTAAGAAGTAATCAGAATGTAGTGCAAGTTTTTCTTAAGGTTTCAATTCGTAAACAAACGATATGGTAACCATAAATACTCCAACGGTTTGGCCACCTAATAGATACATGCGCCTCTTGGTCAGATTGCCAGCCATAATACCACTGACAACAGTACTGGACTACGTGTGCTACGTGGCGCAACAATCGTGAACCATTCTCATCCAACCTGATCCCCGTTGTGTACTGAATGCAGCGTATAAGAAGTGTCCAAGTTGTAACTTATCTTGGTACGCAATCCCTTGTCACAAGGTCGTCTGGGAGTGAGGATGCGGGTTTCGTTTCCTGGTGCCAGGCCACTTAATTCAACATCGCCGAATCTTATTTTACCATAGCCTCGATAAAGGCATTTTCTTTGTAGCACATGCATGAACTGGCCTTAAGCCAAGAGATGAGACACATGATTTGTAGCCCAGTCGGCCTTGGCTTGAAGAAGCCAGTCCTTTTCTGCCACGCGATTGAGCTTGGAAGCGAGGCATTTGATTTGTACCCAGTCGACCTTGGCTTGAAGAAGCCTTATCCATTCCCGATGCAAAGCCGTTTCAACGCTGTAGCACGCGAGTTGCTGCATGTTTGAACTAAATTTGCTTGGTAATTTTATCATGAATACTCCTTTGTGCTGTTTTTGGTATAGATTTTTTTTTTATTCAAATAAATGTTGCAGACTTTACACAGGTTTCCTAGTTTCACAAATTCTAAGAATTTTTACTTAAAGGCCATCTCCTTACCCGCTACGTGTGATGCTTTGTGCCGTTTTTGGTATAGATTATTTTTTTATTCAAATAAATGTTGCAGACTTTACATGGGTTTCCTCGTTTCACAAATTCTAAGAATTTTTACTTAAAAGCTATCTCCTTACCCGCTACGTGTGATGCTTTGAAACAGCAACGACATGTCGCTTGTCGCTTATAATTTTTGACTAATATAAAAGATTTTGTGCAAGGCAGAATCGTACCTAGAAACTATTCTTGTTTATCACAAAGGCTGGACTAATGCTGAGTAGAGCACCAGCTGATAGCACACTATTGAACGAATGTCGATGTTTTACAAATGCAAACGTGGAAATATTTTCATTCCTTTCCTTTCCCAAATTTTTAGGCTTCCGACTTCCGCAGTCAGCCTACACGCAGCACGAAATCATACCCCGATTTGCTTGTTTGCCACAGTTACACCAGACTGCTGAGTAGATCACCAGCTAATGGCATACTGATTGAATGTCGATGTTTTACAAATACAAACGTAGAAATATTTTGACACCCTTTTCTGTTATCAATATAGTTCGTTTAAGTAGGCCTAATTTCCATTTATCATTTAATCATTTCGTGCCTTTACGTAATTTCATTTAATTTCGCTTCGCTCGCTCGTTACGCCGCTTCTTGCTGCGCTCGAGGACATTTCTTGTTTCAATATTTATGCTGCTGACGGAAAATTTTAAAACAAATATGATCATAAACATTGCACTGCGCGTTTTTCGTAATGTTTCAGTTCATAAACAAACCATAACTTGTGCCTACCCTTTCATTTTTCTTTGTTTATGTTAATAAGTCTTGCTTCGAATTTTGCAACCTGAATTCTATTGTGAACAGATTTTTTATTCAACTAAATTGTGCTGCATAAGATGTAGAAGCAACACCAGAGCTGAACACCAGGAATCGCAAGTCACCTATAATTCGTGTTAGTACCCCCAAACCCCTATAAATTCCTATACCACCCATACATATAGGTTTTCTTGTTTCACTTATTTTAGAAATGTTGACTTTTCGTTCCTGCTTTGTGTGCTTTAGCGTTTTTGTGCATTAATATATGTCGCCCCATCCCCAATGGCGAAATAGTCGTAAAACATCAAAAGATAATAATGCGTCATTGGACAAAGATTAACACAAAGGTTTGTTGACAGAGTTAATCAACCGTTTCGTGAGTTATGCAAGTCAGCCTACACGCAGCACGAAATCGTGCCAGATATGCGTGTTTACCACAATTACGCTAGACTGATAAGTAGAGCACCAGCTAATGGCAAACTGATCGAATGTCGATGTTTTACAAATGCAAACGTTGAAATATTTCTAACACCCATTTCTGTTATCAATATAGTTTGTTTAAGTAGGCCTAATTTGCATTTATCATTTAATCTTTTCGTACCTTTACGTAATTTCATTTAAATGTACGGCCAAATTGGCAGTTTGAATTTGAAATACCCAAAATACAACTCCCAACAGTCGTCCCATGAGTGAGCTGCACGTTCCTCATTCTTGAATGACAGCTATTCGATTGCAGGCCGTAATCCCACCGACAACCTACGTAGCACAACAATTGTGGGCCATCCTCTCAGCAGGAATGTATGATATTCCGAAACTAACAATCAACTTAGAAAAATTCGTTTCAACAATGGTCCAAAGGGGTTTTTTCGAGGGGAAAACTTTTACCTAGAATTATGAAAATACGCCTAAACGATAGCCGGAGTAATTTCCTGTCTTTCGAGACCTTTCTCACATTTCTAGCCTTCCTACTTCCGGAGGAGAAGACTATATATAAACAAACAAACAAACCGACCGTAAGTTTTTAATGGTTACTAGCGGAGTTGCTCGCTCATTCGTACTATCTGTAAAATACGAACCTCTAGTATATGCTAAAATCGTTTTCGATTTGCTTTTCTACCCGATTTTTTAAACCCCTTAAAAGTTTAAACACCTGCAGCACTTGCAATGCAATGAGGTTAGCCTATCTGCCACTTGGCGCGCAACAATCATTGCCTACAACAAGCCAGCGCCAGCCCAACAATGACACTTCGTTTTCGGGTACGGAACAGTGCAGACGTGTGGTTTTTGGTCTGCTCTCTTTTTGCTTTTCGTTAGAGAATCGCCGGCGTTTGTATTCCCTGCCCGAAATTTTTCAATAATTAACTGCGTTGTATGTTGGAGTCGGGGAGATTTTCCCGTGTGTTCGTGCAAAAAGACCCCTCTGGGTATTCACCCTGCCTGTTGCAGATGTAGGCCTTGTAATTTTTCTCAATCCAAGTTTAGTTTGTGTGATATTATGGACATCAAACCTGGAAGAAATCTGACCAGCGTCGAGTGTATCTTGCAAAAAAAAAAAAAAAAAAAAAGCGCTGTTGGCTGGATCTAAAACTCCTCGAATTTTCGAATTTTTTAGCACTGAAATGTATGCCCCACTTGTGTTTTGTCGGCCGACATTGTGCGCCTCTTCTGGGCCATGATGTTGCGAAGGCCTAATGTGGATGCAACCGAGGTTGTTTCGTCATCGCCGGCTGTATCTTCCCTGCTGGTCCGGTCTCCGATTGACCCTGGAAAATGGGAATTGATTGTGGGGGCTGTGCAAGAAGCAGGTAAAATGGACTTTGGAATTAGAATGGTCTTATTGCGTGAGCGGCCGAATAACGCAGTGCGTATGCCGAAGGTTTCGCCTTGCTGCGTGGGAAGATGGCGGCGTTTGTCGCGCAGGCAACACTCTTCAATCGCCAATCGCCGATCGTGCCATCGTGTGCTGGACAGGTGCTGCCATCTGCTGCTGTCGCGGAGGAGGAGCGTTGTAGTTTTAAAACTGAAACTTGTTGCAGGAAAGCTGCCTGTGGTGAGTAAATTGAATGAGGCTGTTGGCATAGGGTCTGTGGCTGCACAATGGCAGACTGTCGTGTCTGAACCGGAGCCATTAGTGCTGGGCAATGTTGCAAAGGCGGATGTGCGATTGAAATGCAACAAAACTGTTAACTCCAAGGAGGGAGTTAGCCCAAAAATGTCTCGTGGCGGAGAAAACGCCAAAAAACGAGTCTTAGCCACTAAATCTAGTTCCCACAGTCGGGGAAATGACCCACACTCGGGAGCGTGGCGGCCACCACAAAGCTCTGAGTGATGCACCAAGTCTGATAGGCGCCAAAAACCGCCGTACTCAGACTTCAACAGATCCTCATCGGCGGCGTCATGCTGTCGAATCGCACGTGGTGCGGAATGATGATAGACGATCTCACAGCGTTCGAGAATTGCCAATCGGCAAAGCCCATGATTCCCAATTGTCAATCGCCACTCGCATGAGGCTGTTGGCATAGGGTCTGTGGCTGCACTACAGCAGACGGTCATGTCTGAATCAGAGCTGTTAGTGCGGGTCAATGTTGCAAAGAGAGTTGAGTGAAGGAAATGCAACAAAAATGAAAATTCCAAGGAGGGAGTTTAGCCCCAAAAATGTCTCGTGACAGAGAAAACTCCAAAAAACGAGTCTCAGCCACTATGTTGTGTACCCACATAGGGGAAAAGGACCCACACTCGGGGCGTGGCAAACACCACGCCTGGGTGAAATGACAAATAAGTTGTCAGGCCTACAAAGGTTCTAAACATCGGTGCATACTTAACAGTTCGTCAGCGTTCCTTGTTAACCACGTGTGGTTTCACATCGCAACTTTGTTAGTACTTGGCCGCATTCTGGTTGCACTTAACGGCTCTCGTCACGGGCAGTGGCCGGCCATCGTCATTGGGAGTTGACAGGCCGTTGCATGGCCGTATTTGGTTCTTCTCATTGGCCGTGTCGTGCAGTTTTTTACGGTGTTTCTTCCAGTTGACCAAGCAGTCACTGCATTGGAAACTCCTTCTATACCTTGCATTTTTTTTTATTTTGTTAAAGATTTTTAATTTTTTAACTTTAAATTCCTTGCTGGTTGATTCATGGCTTTTTAATTTCTTGCCGTTAGTTTTCGTTAAGGATTTTTTAATTTTTTAATTTTAAATTCCTTGCTTGTTACTAATACTGTATTTTGTTTGAGGGTCTGTGGCTGCATTAGGGCATTTTACTACGTTTGCTCTGCAGCTTGTGTTGTGCAGTGTGAGGCCTATTAGTAAGTCGTTTGGATTTTTGGAATGAAAATCAAGGATGTGCAGAACGAACCCTTTTGTTGCCTTTTGCTGGCTAAGTTTTCTGCTGTTTTGTTTCTCAACTCCACGCAAGACTCTGTAGGAGGTTGACCCGGACGCCCCTCCCCCCACCTTGCTCCTGGCGTGTGGCTGGGTTGGAACAATTTACTCATTGTGAATGGAAACTCGGTTCATCTCTTTGAGTTGAAATTAAATTTAGGTCTTGTCTTATAAAGACGTCGAGTGTCAAACTTGGATAACGGAGTTGTCCACTTTTGCACTGTCAGGTTAACTTTTTTGTCTGCTTGCATGAGTTCCCCCCCCCCCCCCATTAGCCCCGGCGGCATTGTTCGGGGGGGGGGGGGGGGGCTTTTTCATTCTTGTCTGAGGCCCAGACGCCGTTCTGGGAGGTAATGGTGCTGAACGGCATTTTGAGTTTGGGGTTGAGCGTAGATTTGGATAAAAACTTTATCTATCTTGGTGACGCTAGTGTTTTCTTCTCGGAACATAGCAGTTTTCTCTATGCATTCTGTACTTCTATTTTTTGGGGCATTTTGCATTTGGCGACTTGAGCAGAGAACACGTCCTCCCTCGTTCTCAGGTTCATGCCTGCAAGGGTTTTCCACAACGCACGTTGCTCGGACTTCTGTACGTCACAGCAGCACGTCGCACGTTCCAGGGATCACCCCCTTTTCAAGGCATCTTCCCAGGAGCAGGTATGGATGTTTTCCCCCCCTCACCTTCCTCCACTTCTCTAGCAGGTGGGGGAAAGGTTTCATTGCCATGTGGACAACTGGGAGCTCATCACCGATGGCGTGTTCACTCTCTCTGCTGTAGGCCGAGGCCATTCGTCGCTACTTGTGTGTGAACCAGCGCTGAGTTTAGCCTCAGTAAGCTGAACCAACATCTAGCGAAGTAGCATTTCAAGATGGAGACATGCATGTATGTTCCGTTGCACCAGGGGATTCGGCATCTGTTTTGCCTTTTTGTAAGAGGTCAATCGTTCCAATTTTGTGGCCTACCCTTTGGAATTGCAACCGGTTCGCATCCTTTCACAGCAGTGCTTTGCCTGGGTTGAGGGGTTTGTACGTCGTCTGGACAATGAAGCCCATGCCTACATCGGCGATTGGTTGCTCCGCCATCAGTCGGAGGAAGTACTCAAATGGCCATTGGACAGGTGTCTTCAAGGCTCTGGGTCAAGTTGTCCAATTGGAAAAGTCCAGGCTGGTGCCGTGCAGGCGGTATGTGTTCCTTGGCGCTCAGTTCGATGTGGACGAATTCACGGTTTGGCCGTCGCAGGAACAGGTAGAGAAGTAACAGGACCGAATGAAAAGGTCGCAGCTGGCCACCGAGATTACGTCAGTGGACCTGGCGTCAGTAATAGATGTCGTCGATTCCTGCGCTGAGCTGGTTCCTTTCAAGGAATGGAAGGTCAGGCCGATGCATTGGTTCAGGAACAAGGAGTGTCAACCTCGTCATCCTGGTGGGACGTGATTTCTCTGGACAGTTTTCAGGTGGATACCATTCAGTGGTGGGGCGACCCCCTCAACACCTGCCGGGGAGTGCCGATTCAATACCCTACGCTGTTTGGAATTCTCTTCATGGACGCGTCATCCACAGGCTGGGAGGCGCACTTCGAGGGTCTCATGACGGCGGGAGTGTGGTCGGATGACGAGTGCCAGTTGCACATCATGGTTCTGGAGAAGCAAGCAAAACGTCTGGCGGTGCAGGACTGGGAAGGAGTTTTGCGTGGGAAGACTGTGATAGGCGGGGATGGCCATGAAGGACAACACGACGGCGGTGGCTCATGTCATGATAGGGGGAGGGACTCGTTCTTGGTTGATGATGGAAGAGACATCCCTGCTGTTTCGCCTGCGCGAATCCCTACAACTCAACCTGCGTCTGCATCATGCAGCAGGAACGCTCCATAATCTAGCAGACGAGGTGTCACGTCAGAGAACTCCCAGAACAGAATGAAGGTTCGATCCCAGTCTGTGCCAGAGCTCGTTATTGACGTGGGGAAAGCCCTGGGTGGGCCTGTTTTACGACATGCTACACTACCAACTCCCACACTTTGTTACGCCGTTTCCGGTCTCAATGATGTGGGCCACGGTCGCTCTCTGTTTCCCCCCGTTCTCGGTTCAGCAAACATTTCGGAACAGGCTTCGCAAGTCAACCGGGAGAATACTTTTTGGTGGCACCACTCTGACCAGCTGCGTCATGGTTTCCTGACTTAGTGGTACTGTCGAAGGAGGACCCACTTTCTCTACCCCTCTCGGACTCCATCCTGACCCAGCACGAAGTGCGGCGACCCACCCTTGTCCCGCTATGCTTCATCTTCACGGGTGGAGACTGTGGTGAGGAATTTGGAAGGAGAGGGTTTTACCACCGAGGCCTCCAGAGTGGAGTAGGGTTGCCTCCCTTCGTCGACAAGGAAGAACAGTGAGGCCAGGTGGAAGGTTTGGCATTTCTGGTGCCAGAAGAAGGGATGTGATCCAACGAACCCTACCGAAGCCACTTTGTCGTCCTACTTGAGAGAACCTTTCGCCAAGGGCCTGTCCCCGACTGCCATCAAGGGGTACAGGTCGGCTATTAACTCTGTTTTGTCGATCCTGGGCAATAAGAAGCTTGTGGCCAGGGAACATGTTTCACGCCTGGTCTGGGCGTTTGTGGATGCAAGACCGAGGACTTACTGTTGTTCCCCAAATGGAACTTGCTCTTGGTGTTGGCCGATCTTGAGTTGGCGCCTTATGGACCTCTTTACTCAGCTCCGTTGCTTCTACTGTCACAGAGGACTCTTTTCTTGGTGGCTCGGCAGAACGAGCTAGCTGCTCTGGTGAGAGATGGCAAGAACATCCGTTTTGCTCGAGACTGGTCATCCGAGTGATGGGTTTTCCAGTTGGCTTCCTTGCGAAGAATCAAATACCAGATGTGGCCCCCATGCCTTTGGTGATTAAGGCATCGAAGCCAGTGGTTGATCCAGGGGGTACGGAGTGGACCCAAGGCTCGGTCTGGGCTCTCCACCTTTTCTTAGGACCAATTTGACGGAGCAGTCTGGACGTTCAGGACGAGCAGGATCTACACTCACTCCGCAGTTTTTGCAATGGGATCGAGCTTCTGAAGGTGTCCTTCCCTTACCATCACCGCCGAAGTTAGGGAAATGGATTTGTGAGATCATCACGCAAGCGTATGAGCACGGACTGGACCATCTGGACATCCATGCGAATGTGAGGGGCCCACGCGTTGAGGGCTTTGGCTGTGTCTTGGGCCTTCGCGTCTGGCACCCTGCTTAATGATGTGGTAGCTGCCTGCTCTTGGACCAACAAGAACACCTTCATCGGCCATTATCTTCGTGATACAGATGCGGTGAGTGGGAGTGATCTGGAGCATCCCCATGTGGCAGCTGGAAGTGTTGTTGGGGAGTGAGTGAAGTTTGTGTACACAGTGGAAAGGAGATGACACAACACAAGGAGTGTTGCAGTGTCATCATGCCCGCTGGGACTTTCTCTAAATGGGAGAGAGAAGGTGGGCAAAGGCAGTGAAGTTCAGGTGACACGTCACGAGGCAGTGGTTGGTGTTGTAATGGTGAAAGGTTTCCTGTTAAAGTGCATACTGGAGAGATTCTAACCCGACACAAGGAGTGTTGAGGGGTTGGCCCACATGAACTTTTTCCTGGTGAAGAAGTTGTAGGGATATGCACCTTGTACACAGTGGACGGTACACAGTGGAAAGATGGACAGTTGTCATCACTGTTGCCCGGCGGCAATACCAGTGGTGGATCGCAGTCCATGGCTGAGGACCTCGCCCGAGACAAGTGCTGGGATGGGTAAAGGTTCTTTGCTGGCAGTGTTTAAAGTGTGATGTGTACCGTATTGTTAGTGGGGAGTGCAATGCAACGAGAGTTAGCAGGGTTCGTGCTGTCCCACCGGCTTATTGGACAAATTCAGCACATACTAGAGGTTAATATTTTACAGATAGTAAGAAACGACAATTTTAACTTTATTACAATTAATTTTTACTATCCTAAAATACTTACCTCTAGTAGGACCCGCCCAGCCTCCCAGCTTCGCCAAACCCTGGAAAAGTTGAGTTGTGGGTTCCGGAAAACGAAGTGTCATTGTTGGGCTGGCGCTGGCTTGTTGGAGGCAATGATTGTTGCGCACCAAGTGGCAGATAGGCTAACCTCATTGCAAGTGTTGCAGGATTTTTAAACTGTTAAGGGGTTTAAAACGGGTACGAACACGATTTTAGTACATACTAGAGGTAAGTATTTTAGGATAGTAAAAACTAATCTTAATCAAGTTAAAATTGTCGTTCCGCGTCGTCTCGCTGCGCTCGAGGAGCTTTCATTCTGCAACTCTTATTTATGCTGCTCACAGACATTCCACATCTAAACCGATCAAGCAAATGATTAGAGTGCAATGCCCGTTTTTCGCTAAGCTTCAGTCTATTAAAAAAAAAAATGGATTCGCCGTTAGGAAACCATCCCCCTTCTGCCGTGCGGCTAAACTGCCAGTGAGCCAGGAGGCGAGACACCCGATTTCTACCCCAGTCGGCCTTGGCTTGAAGAATACGCTCGAGGAGCTTTCACGCTGCTGACAGACATTCCACATCTAAAACAATTAACAAATAATCAGAATGTGGTAAGAGTTTTTTTTTTAAGTTTCAATTCGTAAACAAACGATATGGTAACCATAAATACTCCAACGGTTTGGCCACCTAATAGATACATGCGCCTCTTGGTCAGATTGTCAGCCATAATACCACTGACAACAGTGCTGGACTACGCGCGATACGTGGAGCAACAATCACGACCAATCCTCATCCAACCTTATTCCCGCTGTGTACTGAATGCAGCGTTATAGAAGTGTCCAAGTTGTAACTTATCTTTCTACGCAGTCCCTTGTCACAAGGTCGTCTGGGAGTGAGGACGTGGGTTTCGTTTCCTGGTTCCAGGCCACTTAATTTTACCATAGCCTCGATAAAGGCATTTTCTTTCTGGCACATGCATGAACTGGCCTTGAGCCAGGAGATGAGACAAGCGATTTGTAGCCCAGTCTGCCTTGGCTTGAAGAAGCCAGTCCTTTTCCGTCACGCGATTGAGCCAGGAGGCGAGGCATGCGATTTGTATAGAGTCTCCCTTGGCTTGAAGAAGCCATCCCCTTTCTGGCCTTCGCCTAAACTGACAATTAGCCAGGAGGCGAGACACGCGAATTCTTCCCCAGTCGGCCTTGGCTTGAAGAAGCCTTATCCATCCCCGCAGCAAGACCAAGGCCATTTCAATGCTGTAGCACGCGAGTTGCTGCATGTTTGAACTAAACATGCTTGGTAATTTTATCGTGCATACTCCTTTGTGTCGCTCTTGGTATAGATTATTTTTTTATTCAAATAAATGTTGCAGACTTTACACGGTTTTCCTTGTTTCACAAATTCTAAGAATTTTTACTTAAAAGCCATCTCCTTACCCGCTACGTGTGATGCTTTGAAACAGCAACCACATGTCGCCCATACTTTTTTGACTAATATAAAAGATTTCGTGCAAGGCGAAATGATACCTAGAAACTATTCGTGTTTACTACAATTAGGCTGGACTATTGCTGAGTAGAGCACCAGCTAATAAATAGCACACTATTGAACGAATGTCAATGTTTTACAAATGCAAACGTGGAAATATTTTCATTCCTTTGCTTTCTCATATTTTTAGCCTTCCTACTTCCGAAGTCAGCCTACACGCAGTACGAAATCATACCCCGATATGCGTGTTACCACAATTACGCTAGACTGTTGAGTAGAGCACCAGCGTATGGCATACTGATCGAATGTCGATGTTTTACAAATGCAAACTTAGAAATATTTCTAATTCTAACACCCTTTTCTGTTATCAATATAATTTGTTTAAGTAGGCCTAATTTGCATTTTGCATTTCAGCTTTTCGTACCTTTACGTAATTCCATTTAACTTTATGGCCGAATTGGCAGTTTGAATTTGAAATACCCAAAATACTACTCCCAACAGTCGTCCCATGAGTGAGCTGCACGTGCCTCATTCTTGAATGACAGCTATTCGGATTGCAGGCCATAATCCCACCGACAACAATACTGGACCACGCGCCGCCTACGTGGCACAACAATAATTGTGGACCATCCTCTCATCAGGAATATGTGATATTTCGAAACTAACAATCAACTTCGAAAAATTTGTTTCAACAATGGTCCAAACGGGTTTTTTCGAGGGGAAAACCTTTACCTAGAACTACGAAAATACGCCTAAACGATATCCGGAGTAATTTCCTGTCTTTCGAGACCTTTCTCACATTTCTAGCCTTCCTACTTCCGGAGGAGAAGACGTATATATAAACAAACAAACCGACTAACCGACCATAAGTTTTTAATGGTTATGATGATACTGGAATATACTTGAAAAAAAATTTGCTGCGCTGCCTCCGAACCCTGCCTCCCCTTTTGCATGTTTTCGAGTGGGCTCAGATGCCTTAACTGTGTTAAAACCTAGCACTTTTAAAGCCAGGATAGGTAGGAATAAAGTGTTGTGCCTACGTGATTCCGGGAGCAGTGTAAATCTCGTTAGTCGAAAACTCGCCAAAACTTGGCCTAGACTAAAACAAACAGCTCAGTGCAAAACCGTAATGAGCGACACGGTGGTAGAGTTAGAATAAGTGGATTTAATTTTGAAATTAAATGGAGGTTTAAAATTGCATGTTGTTGCATGTGTTTCGGAGGCAACCAACTCTATTTTCCAAATAGTTTTGGGCGTAAACGCCCTGTCTAAACTAGACGAATTACGACAGCCTAAAAGAAATGTAAACGATGCCCGCAATTGTAGCCCCGCTCGTCCCGTAGCTCCTCCCCCCTGCCTGAGCGCTGCAGACCACAGCCAAACCATGGCGAAAAAGCGTTCCCGTAAACACCGCCCCCGCTCCTGCATGGAGTCGGGCAGCCGGCCAGCGAGATTGGTCAAGCCAAACCCGACAGTAGACTTTCTGGCACCGTCCAAGTCGCCCCGCTCTTCAGCCGAGGCAGTCAAGTCGGGCACAAAAGAGGCCGTTAAAAACGTCCCTCCCCCAAAAGTGCAGACAGCCGGCGATAGGCCGACTAACCATCCAAGTATAGATGTAAAGTCCGATAAGAGTACTTGCAGTACCCATAATGAGCCAACTGGCTCCGTCAGACCTAATAAATTAGCGCCAAGATTCAATGAATGGATTGAACTACGTAACCGCTCATTTAGCAAGCTTTGTCAGCCCAATAGAGATAAACTTAAAAGAGTTAAATCTGAGGACAACCTTGCAGTAAAAAGTGTGTCTGTTAAAACCAAAGTAAGCCCTAAACTTGTTTCTTTCAAGTGCCATTTTGATTTTTTCCCCGAGTTTGGAGAAATTAAATTGCCATGCTTTAACCTAACTTAGCAACAGTTTGGTTTAACCAATAAAACGTAAATGCCGTTTTTTTTGTGTACATCCTTAAAAATTAGGACCCGATGTTTTAAAGTTAAACTCTTGTCTTAAGTAAAGGGTGGAAATTTGTGATTGATCAACACAGTTACGGCTCTTTGAATTAGGTAATTGTTTTTCGTTAGAGCTAAGGTTATAAATCTAACCTAACCACAGTAAATAATGTCTTTATCAGTAAGGGAGTAAGTAAAACCTTTAAGTAGGACTCCAAACGTGATAGCTAAAACTAGTTTAGTTTTTTTCCCTAAAATAGTTTTTTTTGCAATCTTGTGTAAACCACCAAGACTAACCTAAGTAGGCTAAACGTGTAATTTTTCTCCATGTTGAGTTTTTTTACTTGAAAACCTAAACAAATAGTTTTCTTCATAAGTGTTAAGTTGTGGTGAGTGGTAGGCCGCTACAGACGTGGCTCCATCTAGGACCACCTCACCTAAACATAAAAATTGTGTTTAGTGCTTTACTGTCTTAACTCTTCAAGACTATGACTACGAGATCAAGTACAAACCTGGAAAGTCTCATACTAATGCTGATACCATGAGTAGGCATTTTGTTTAACTTAAAAACAACCAGTTGAGTTTTTATTGTTAAAAGCTAAACAAGTGGTGGAGCCAAAGTTTGCTCTGCAACTTTTTTTTATTATTAAATTGTTTTTTAATGGTTAAGAGGTACGTTGTGAGGACAACCTCACTCAAAGAAACTGTCAGCTTTCCCAATTCGGACCTTACACCTAAATTTTAAGCACCAGTGTTATTCTCCCTGTCACTATCAACGCCTTCCTGTGTGGAAGGATATTTACAGAGATTATACGACACGTTTAAATGTTCATTAGGATCATTCTACGGGAGTTTAGTGGTCCCTGGCTATCTCCTCTTTAAGTTTTCTACGAAATGGTTTTCTTTAAAAACAGCCGTCTGTCTCACCTCTGAGTGCGAAAGGTCAACTCTGTCGTTAAAAGGTTGTCAACTGGTTATTATCCATTTTAAAACCTCCCAGCGTTGTATTTGTAGGTATGGGTTCTATCTCAAAACCCTTCTGTGTTTAAATTTCCACATGTAAACAAGTTGTCTGATATACCTTAAATCAGTCCAGTGGTGATTGTTAACTTAAAACAGAGCTTATAGTTGCGCATGCGCTTATAGTACCCTCTATTCCGATCCTTACCGCAAGCTAGGTCCTGAGGAGTGCGCCTCGTGGTTTTTTTTCGATGCTTTCCAAGAAAATAAAACGGCGGACGAGTTAGAGCATTAAATGTTGCGATTATATCATTTAATAGTTAACAATTACAAAAACATGACCTGTACCTTTAATTTTCGTTAACTTTCGAAAATAGTGTTTCTTTTTATTTTATGTTTTGCTCCAATTTCCTGTGTGCTCTGTACGAACTTCCTGCAACAAGCAGCGCGGACAAACACTCAGTTAATTTTTGCAATTAGTGTTTTTATAAAATGCAAATTTTTTTACTCAAGTTAACTTTACCGCAAAAACGTCAGTCCCCAAAAAGATAAAATGGTAATTTTAAATTTTGTGTAAACAGTGTACTTTTAACTTGTCGATCCGGGGCTAGGAACAAGTAGCTCAAAAACCTTTTTCGCTCATTTTGAATGTAAATAGCAACACGACAAACTTTATAAGAGTTGGAACTTTCTATGTTGTTTGATTGCATAAACCAAGAGTGTTTCTTTGCATATTTTTAGTTACATGGCTTGGCAACTTGTATTGTGACATACCGATGTGCACTAATCATTTTTGTAGGCTTTTATTTGGAATTCAACAGGAACCCCGAATAAAATCTCCCGTTGGGGGGCATGTAAAGGCATGAGGCCTAAAATTCCTGTCGATTGGTTAGGAGACCCGACACCAACCATCAACAACTCGGGGACACTTTTTTTTTTCTTAGTGCCAAAAAGCTCTAGGCCTATTTTTCACTTCCAAGTTTAAAAAATTCGTATCTCCCAAGAAAATGGACTTCATCGACTCTGGTTTGCAGCTCTTAATAAATCTGAACTTTATCTAGCATCCTGTGAAAACAGAACTTGAAATTTCACCATACTTTGGTCTACAGCTTCATTTGAAAAAGTGCTCAAACTGAGCGCCGACGCACGCAATCTCCGTCGCCATTTTCTACAAACATGTAAATATCTATTTGTATTTCTCGAATTTACTTCTAGGCATAAAGCCGACTAGCTTAGTGCTGTGCTAGTTTACATGTTTATTACGTCTTCAATGTTTTTATTTTACTAAGGTGACGATTTTAGCAACTATGAAAACTTTGACTACACTAGCGTTATTATCTGCGGCTGCAATAATACATTTTACTTTTATGCGTTATAGCATTTAAAAACACAAGCTGGTTTATTTAATCTTTTGCCTAGGCTTTTATGAAAGCATTATTTAACGTAATCTTTTCTCATGAACCCTACCTTGTTCAAAATGGCAACACAACTACGATTATTTTACCGGACATTTTCAGTGTGTATCTTGTATTTTTATTTCAGGGCTCCGACCATAGTGATCTCAATTCCGAATGCACAACTAAGCCTTTGCCTTCAATTAATAATCAGTTATTTTAACTTTGAGCATCAAACTTCGTTTCCCCCCCCCCCTTCCTTCAATAGTTGCAATGCATAACATTGCAGTTTTTATAAAAAAAAAATGTATAGGCCTATTTTACGTTGTTATGAGTTTAACTCAATGCACTACTCAAGCCACGGCCTCTAAAAACGCCCAAGTCGGCAATTCCCTTTGCCATCCAAGCTCCTTCCAATCCTAACTCAGTATTTTTTCTCCCCACCAATCAGAGTGCAAGACTACCCTGCCCGTCCGCGCTGTCATGGCCGACTTCCGGTAGTGCCAGCTCGGCTGGTTTTGGTCAGTCACTCTTCCTCCAAAGCGACCCCTCTACCTCACACCCCCCCCTCCGTCGCTCTCCTACAGGGCCGCGGTTACCCTCCTACCTGCAGGCAGGCAGCAGGTATATAACCAAGTTAAGGGAGAATTTCGTTAGCATAGGTTAGCTCAAGGACTCAGAGGCTAGAGGTCACTACGGCGGTCGGAGCAGAGATGTCCAGTCCGAAGGTTGCCATGCCGGGCAAGGTAGTGGTTCAAAGGGTAACTAGTTTATTAGAATTTAATTTTTAGAACAGAATTTCTAAATTTTTAGTCTTAACATATAAACTTAACTTCTAGACTTTGAGGGAATTTGTGGGTAGCCAAACGCAATCGGCATTTTGGTTTAGGGCACCCATGATTTAAGGGTTTAAGGTCCCCTTCCTAAAAACCGACTTTTTTCTTTGTTTATGAACTCAGTGTTCATTAAATAATCTAAGATCACCGAGATCTAGCATGTGTTATTGTTGAAGCAGGAGTTTTCAAAAAGGTAGTTTTCCTTGTAACACTAATCTTGATTCAGTGTGATTGATTGATTGACTTTAGTGCAAGAGTTGCTAAAGCTTTCAACGACTATTTTACATTCTGCAAGGGTCATGTTTGTAACTTAGAGAGTTGCGAT
The DNA here is from genome assembly GCA_023313725.1 of Lithobius niger. Lineage (NCBI taxonomy): Eukaryota > Metazoa > Arthropoda > Chilopoda > Lithobiomorpha > Lithobiidae > Lithobius > Lithobius niger. Next base: position 180,656 of record JAHWFP010243762.1, read on the forward strand.
AACTCAAACCGACTTTTTCTAGTCCAAATTGTAATGTGAACTTTAACTTTAAGTTCAGTGTCGATTTAATTGTAAATCGTGTGCTTTTAATTGTAAAGCCCCAGTTTTATTTTTGTAGCCAACTAGTTACTCCGTGTGTATAAATCTTGTCATGTTTTATTAAAACAGAAAAGAAAGTTGTTTTGAACAACAAATTTTGACTTCGGGTCCCGATTTAATTTGCAAGGGTTATTTTAATTACAAAACCATTTTTATTCTAACTCCGAAGTAGGCAAATTAGATTAATTACCAATCGTGGTGGCAGTGAACCATGATTAGATAGGTCTTCATAACTTAGGTAGGACGCTGACGCTCTTCTCCTAACCGTGCAGTAGACACGCTATGCTGTTTTTCCGCGAAAGTAAAAACCGCCACTTATGAACTTATCTAAAGTAACCACAAGTACGCCAGATGTCGGTGCTATAGACAGTAGGCACATCAAGACCCTGTAAGCGCCGCTACAAAATAAGCCAAGTGCGAAAATATCTCGTCCTAACCTTAAGTCACCCAGAAACGGTGATGACCAAGGACAGAGATCGTCCAATCTAGTCTAACTATAAAGAATGGCAAGGCACGAAAATATCTCGTCCTAACCTTAAATCACCCAGAAACTGTGATGGCCAAGGACAGTGATCGTCCAGTCTAGTCGAACTATAAGAATGGCAAGACTAAGATGGCAAGGCACGAACGGCAAGCGAACCAGGCCGCTATATGCGTTGGCAAGTTCATGCCTAGTCAGACAAGCTGCCACTGTAAAGAGGTTAGTAAAGTTGGGATGTAGGTAGGGTCCCCCCCCCCTTTCTTTTCCTTAGACTTCCTTAGACTGTCTTCAATTCCTTGGGTCCCATATGCTGAGTGGGGGGTGAAAGTAAGCCCCTTTGGGGAGTTGGCCGCTATGCCCAAATTTTCATCCCCCCCCCCAAAAAAAAAAAAAACATGTTTCCGGTCCCGGTGAATTCATTAATACTAGGCCTTCAGCTTGTTAAAGGGAACCTAACCAGGGTAAACTAATCTAACTAAAAGTAATACAAGTTTGCCTGAAAAATTACATTTTTTTTTGTTTGCTTGGACCCACACACGCAGAACTCCGGTCCCGGCAACACGTCCAAATAGACTTAAAACAGACACTGCCGGGAAAAAAAAAATGCCCCTGGCAACAAGACACTAGGGCCCAGTGTCCTGCGTGTGTTCGGCATTTAGTGGCTTGTGCAAGGAACGGTTTACAGGAGGAACTTAGTTCTGTCGTGTGTTCATGTAGCTAAGCAACCCTCTCCATTCCATTTAGCGAGTCAGGGTCAGTCAGCGTGGCTTAGAGGAATCTTCGAGGTCTGGTGAACGAAAGGTCCCCGGTTCAATTCATGTAGCTTGTTTTATCTATTAAAATTATCAGTTGGCAACCTGGCACATTGCCCTACTTGGAAAAATGGAGACTGGCTTCCGAAAAGAAACTCTTAATAGGGATATCGATGGGACCATGTTCAATAGGCGAACGGATGCGATGCTGTGGTCAGAGTTCTAGAGGTCTATCCGACAATTTTTCTGCTGTGGGACCAGGGTAAATTGAAATCGCCAATTGCAGCTTTTGAGAACCCTTGCATCGTAAGGGGTGGTTTGATTGCGGCTAGTGGAGGTGAGACATGGAAGAAAGCGTTTTAGAATCTACTACCAGGTGGAGACAACAACTAGACTGACATTTTAGAGGCTTGTCGCTAAAGCAGTCGGTTTAAGGGTTGGTTCCTAAGCGAGAAACGGAACTGCAACTTTTGACTTTCTGGTGTGTGTCACACACATACTTTCAAGCGGGATGCCAGAAATTGGTGAGGACTCCACCCAAGTAAAGGTACCGAACTTTACCTGAGGCGAGTACTCCCCAGAAAGGATGGGCCTAGACCTGGATTCGACAGACGCCTATATTCATCAGAACCCCAATGTGCCAGTTTCACCAAGATGAAGCAAATTTACGTTACAGCATACGTGCAAATTCGCACGTGTAATCAAACAGTCAGTGAAAGCCTACACATCATGGAACGAGCTTTGTCGTTTCAGAAGGACAGTCTAGATAAATCCTCTCGACTGGTGCTGATCATTCTTCCGGAAAAGGGATGCGATCTGCAGTAAATATCCCAACAGATGCGGCTGGATAGCTCCGAGTCGTGCCCATTCATGGTGCCACAGAGCTTTTTGGAGGTCACCTCTCGGGGTTGGTGCCAGAGGGAATGACAAAGACGACACCACAACCAACAATGGGTAGAGGTGAAAGGTTCAAGGCAAGAATTAGGAGTAGGTCCCTGTCAACCTACCCAACACTAGTTATAGGATATGGCAGTCACGATGGACACGGAAGGGGTGTAGGCGAACCACAGGTCGACAGAGGTGCTGGAAAATCCTTGCCGCACAACCACCAAAAGTTTGAATGAGCAACAAGGCCGTCCCATTTCTCCTAGTCTCACCGCACGGTCAGCGACATGAGACAAAGGGAAGGGAGACAAGATGGCAAGTCTGAATGAAGATATGTAAAAAGGGTGATGCCACACCACCCAAGAGTGTGAGCCTTCACCAAGGAAAACTGTCTCTCATCATCGAGTCACATGGCTAGTGACACTGAGACACACACAAAGCGTCACAATGAAATGGACAGAATGACGCAATGCTTATAGGGTGCCATGTCACGGTGATGCTAAGTAGCTATGATGCTTTGCAGCAGCACTTCGACACTACTACCGGTTTAACTAGGTTATAACACCGATCCCGTGTCGTTGTTGGGGATTTGTAAAAACCCAGTCTGATCAGGCTTCGGAGGCTCACAAAGGTGGTGACGTGCGGTTAATGCAATGTCGGACGAGGTGAAATCGACTAATTCTGTTGCCGTCGGAAAGAATCGATAACCGCTTTGATGCGCTCGAACAAAGGATTCTTGTTTGGCGTTGCTTTTCTTGATACCGGATACCGGTCCAAGTTCCTCCTCTGTCCCGACATCAGCTGACTCCGCTGTGAGAAAAGGCGACAGCCTTCTCCCTCGGGTGAAGCTAAGAAGGAGACTGGATTGCACATAGTGGAAGGAAGCGTACGACTTCCGAATCCAAATCTCTGAATTCGGGGCAGAATGGTGTCAAATAGGAATGAAAAGTATAATGTTTCAGACAAACATAGCAAGTGTACCTGTGAACGAAACTGAAAGGATTGTCATTGACATTGAGAAAGTAGAGTTGGAATAGGTAAGCAAAAAAAAAAAGGAATTGACAGCACGATCGTTAAGTCTCCATCATGACATCTGAACTGGAACAAAAACAAAATAGTCCGTCTCCGCGATACGGAAGTCTTGCCTTAAACGATCAGGTCACCCTTCACAGTTGACAGTTGTGCTAGCAAGGTGACACCACGCTAAGATAAGCGGGACATTCACCAACTAAAGGCCTTGAAAGCTGATCACGTACATTTGACATATTAGCACAGCACTTCAGTTCAGTGAAAATGGGTCGTACCCGAACTGACATCGCTTCAAATCAACGACATCAGAAAATCGCCAACATTGGGAGAGCTATTAACGTTGGCTTCTCCAAGACAGATTTTAACTGGACACATAAGGCAGTACTGTCAAGGCTGACGTCAGCCGACTCTTTTGGATCATCCTGTTATTCCGCAGCAGAATTTGGGCCTGATATAAATGTATACGGAATCTATGCAAAGTTTCGGTTTCCCCTTCGAGACACGGCAGAAACGGAAGATGTAAAGGAAATAAAAGGAATTGGTAAAGGAATGAGAGGAATGATTTCATCATTTGAAAGAAAAGAAGGGAAAGAAAGAGTCTACCGTTTTTCCCAACTTCAATGAAGCTGACACAAGTTATTGGGGACGGGAATGGTCGCGTACGCCTTCCTGCCCTTTTGCCTGCTTCAACAAGGATTCGACAAGATCAGGTCCTCTGTTAGGAAAAAAGGGCGCGAACGTTTGTTGTTCGTGCTCAGGCTTGGAAGAATGGCAAGACTGGACAGCCACGTGCTAATTGTGTAGCCCGTGCCATTATTGTCGGTGTTCTTCGTTGTCGAGATGTTGCTGCGACAAGACGTGTCGGATCGGTTCCGTTGATGCCGCTAGCTTAGGTAGGCTACAAGATAGGGAGAGTGTATTTTGCCGTGGCCCTACAGATGTGTCTGCCATCAGTGTTAGCCTTCAACGAGATGTCGGCAACAAGACGGCCGTAAAAGACTCGCCCAAAAGGACGCCCGACCGGAAGATCGTCGTCAACGCATGCAAGCAGTCCATCGTCCACGTCGCTACGTTGAGGTAAATATACAGCACATAGATGTACGCTATTTACCCACCATCTCTCTCTCCGCATGACAAAGGGTTATGGGCCCAGGAATGCTGATGAACAATGCAGGATTTTCGACCGATAGGAACGGAAAATTCCCGGGAGCCGCCATTTTGTTTGTTTTGGTGCCGGAGCGGAAAAACTGCGATCGAACTGTGATGAACAAAAGTGTGTGCCTAAGAGGAATTACCGGCGAGAGTAATTTAGGCCAAGCAAACAAAGTTTGGAAATGCTAGAAAGTTTGTCTATTGAGGAACACTTTATTTCACAATCCGCGTCAGTCGCTAGTATCGTAGCCGAAGATTTCCCGAGGTCAAGGTCAAGCGTTCGCAGGCTGGTGAGCACTGAAGCGGCACAAACAAATACGGATTTTAAAATCGCAATCAAGAGTTGTACACAGTGGATAAATCATTTTTTTGCCAGGAATCACCAGGAATTTTGCCGAGTGAGGGTTAATATTTTCCGTACGTGAGCAAAAATATAGGTGTGACGAAAATGTGCTCAAGCGAATTGATAGATGCGATAACGATCATGGCGACAAACGAAGAAACAAACAGTCGCATTTTCGGCATAGAGAGGCTGAACGACAGCAATTATAAGGCTTGGTCAACGTCAGTGTGTCTGATGTTAAAGCAAAGAAATTTATGGCAGTATGTTGAGGGTACTGTTGCCAGACCTGGTGATACGGACCCACTACTAAGTAAATTCGTAGCGGAATCGGGAAGATGGTTATTAACATTGCTGTTGGTAGTTTCACAGCGTTGGCAAAGCGAGTTTGCAGATGTTAATAACCCGAAGGAGGTCTGGGATGCTTTAGTAGACAAGCACGCCGAAAAGGAAAAGTTGATGAAACTGAGTGCTTTTAAAGACCTGTGGCACTGCAGGATAAAGGAAGGAGAAAGCATAAGCGACTATTCAGGAAGAATAAAACACCTAGCAAAAGTGGCCGAGAAACAAGGATGCCTAAGTATGACAGACGAGTTTGTTGGACTAGTGATGCTGTGTGGGATGCCAAGCAACTACAGTCAAAGACTCTCAGGCACAAGTTCTCTTGGAGATAACAACGAGACGACCCACGAAATAGATAAGGTTCTATTGGGACACAGTGACCGTCATAAGAAGTGCAAGGAAGAGAGATACAGTAACAAGTGTTTTGTTATTGGGACGAAGAAAAGGTCAGCCGGCAGGCATCGAGAGAAAGACAGGAAACAGGGACTTAAGAAGTGTTTATCCTGCTAGCAAGAGGGTCACTACGCTAGGCAATGCCAGGTTAAGTCTATTGAGCAGAATAGCAACAATACGTCTTTGGAAGACGGGTTATCTGGAGAAAGATTGTATGCCAAGTCAATATGGTATCAAGAACCAGAAAAGGCAGAGCAACGTCCAGATAAGAAGTTCAAGCGAAGGCGAGCAGAGTCGAAGCGTGCTGATACACGGATATTTTCAAAAATGAGTGCGAGTCGCAATCGACGAACCCCACCCGAGTCAATAATGGGGGACAGTGGTGTGTCAATTGGTGTGACCAGTCCTACTTCCAAAACCTTAGAAGAATATTGTGTGATTCTTGAGAAGAAGGTGCAGGCGGAAATTGACCGTGGAAGGTTATTGACTCGAGGGGATGATGGGGACTCCGAGAGCTTGAAAAGTGTCCATCACAACTTGCCCAAATGCCATCTTTAGGACACTTTTCAAGC
>JAHWFP010243762.1:187100-203558 GCA_023313725.1 Lithobius niger
AAAAGTGTCCTAAAGATGGCATTTGGGCAAGTTGTGATGGACACCAGGAAAGAGGTCATGTCAGACCATTTCGATGGAACATGCCAAACCGTGGAGCCCAGTTCTGAGGAAGCCCAAGCTCAAGTCCAAGAGACGATAGTGGGGGTAGTCCACGAACGAGATGGGAGGGAAGCGACTGGAAGAGTCACACCAGCCACACAACTGCATTCACCAGTGAATGAAGTGTCCCAGATGCCTAATGCAGAAGTGCATCAAGATCCTGAAGAGGCAGCGACAAGTTTGCAAGAAGAACTTGAACCGGCATATGTAGAGAGTCCAGAGAAACGCTACAACCTCTCAAAACTTGAATGGGTCAAGAATAGCAAGGGGATTTTGGTTCAACGAGCTAACCACAAGGCCTACATGGAATGCTGGGTGAGCGCTTCACCGGAGGTTAAGGCACGGTTGAAGCTTCAGGATGAACAGTTTTACGAAGAAGTAAAGTCAAGGGAGAATTCGCCGACACCCACACGTCAGGGACGTAGGTCGGCAAGGCAATGTGCCAAGTCTGTCTCGAGAGGGAGGCAGGCTACCCATTAAGTGGTGAAGAGCCCACTTGTGTTTATCAAGACCGAACACGAGTGGGGGATTATGTTAGGAAAAAAGGGCGCGAACGTTTGTTGTTCGTGCTCAGGCTTGGAAGAATGGCAAGACTGGACAGCCACGTGCTAATTATGTAGCACGTGCCATTATTGTCGGTGTTCTTCGTTGTCGAGATGTTGCTGCGACAAGACGTGTCGGATCGGTTCCGTTGATGCCGCTAGCTTAGGTAGGCTACAAGATAGGGAGAGTGTATTTTACCGTGGCCCTACAGATGTGTCTGCCGTCAGTGTTAGCCTTCAACGAGATGTCGGCAACAAGACGGTCGTAAAAGACTCGCTCAAAAGGACGCCCGACCGGAAGATCGTCGTCAACGCATGCAAGCAATTCATTGTCCACGTCGCTACGTTGAGGTAAATATACAGCACATAGATGTACGCTATTTACCCACCATCTCTCTCTCCGCATGACAAAGAGAGAGGGAATGGTCGCGTACGCCTTCCCGCCCTTTTGCGTGCTTCAACAAGGATTCGACAAGATCAGGTCCTCAACAGGGTCTTTTCTCATCACACCATTTGCCCAGCAGCCTCGTGGTTTCCGAACCAGAACCTAATCCTCTCCCCCTGACAGAGTCTTTTCGATCTCAACACAGAGGACGGACGATCCACGCATCGGCAGGTATTCTACGCCTTCACGGGTCGTTACTTTGAGGAGCAACCTGACACGAGACTTTTTCTCCAGAGAGGTGGCGGACTATCTCCTTTAACGCCATCAAATATCTGCGAGGGAAAGGTACAAAGGAAATAGGTCAGCGGTTAATTCTGTACTGACTTGCATAGAAAAGTCGAACTTGGTGGCAAATCCAATGATTTCAAAGCTAATTGCAGCGTTGCGAGTGAGAATGCTCGACCGAAGACGAAGAGGTTGTTTCCAACCTGGGACCTCCCGCTGGTTCTGACCAGCTTAACTAAACCACCGTATGACCCACTCAGTACGGCGAGCACACCCTTGTTGGCAAAAAACTAGCTTTAGTCGCATTGGCGTCAGCGGTGCGCCAAAGTGAGATGGCGGCGTTTGCTAGAGATGATGGTCTTATCCTCTTCCCTAGAGACTGGTTATCAGTGTCGTTGGTGTTCCCAACGAATTTTGCAGCAAAAAAAAAAGAAAATTCCAGACCTATCACGACACCAAAGCCCATAGCAATCCAAGCACTTAGTGTGAAAGTAACAAGAAGCGGTGGAGAGAAACTGCAGTGTATGATACAAACGCTTCGATACTACTTGGACAGGAAGGCGGAATCGGTCCAGAGAGCGCAACATGGAGTAGGATGTTCGCCACTGTTCGTGCACGTTGACACAGCATATGGGGAAGTACTTCACAAACAAGTCTCGCCGTTCAAGCTAGGAAGCTGGATAAGTCTGGTAATAAAGAGATTTTACGAGCTGAGTCCAGCACATCCGGACACTCCGAGAGAGGTACGGGCACAGAGCAACGTGCCTTGTCAGCCTCCGGGGCCTATGGCTGTGGTACACCTCTGGATGAGGTAGAAGCTGGGGCGTGGAGGAGTAACAGTACCGTCATGAAATGTTACTTGCATGATATGAGTGGTGAGGGTGGAAGTGACATAGTAAATGCAACACATAGGCGCTGGCTCAAGGGAGCACCAGTCGGTGAAAGTGTGATGCACTCAAGGTAAAGCCATTAAATCACACTGGTGGAAAGCTCGATCATACATGGAAAGTTAAGGCCGTCATGGGTCTAAGAAGGCCTTTCAGACGATGCATCCACAGTGGAAAGGTGAATTCAAAGCTAATAACGAGTTGTTTAACTGTATGTTAAATTACTTTGACGAGAGGGCTTGTCCTTTCTTGTTTTGTTGCCCACCTCCTTTCCTACAAAGTCAGCATGTATACTGGAGGTAAGTATTTTGCAGATAGTAAGAAATGAAAATTTTAACTTGTTAAAATTAGTTTTTACCATCATAAAAATACTTAACCAGAATTAACCGCTGACCTATTTCCTCCAGTAAAACCCGCCCGCCTCCCCGCTGACAGAACAAGAAAGGTTCCAAAAGCGAATGGGGATTTCCCCAGGAGGCAGGCGGCTGCAGCGGTGACGCTTGCAGCGCGCCTAGCGGGAAATGCGGGCAACTGGCGTTGAATTCAATAAATTTAAGAAATTTGATTGTTTGAGCATGGGAAAAGCCAAATTAAGCGAATTTAGCATGTATACTGGAGGTAAGTATTTTTATGATTTTTTTTTTTTGATTTTTTTCCTTGCGTGCAGTATGGCTGGTTTATTAACATTAATCGGATTATCCGAATCTTTGTTATCTGAACTACCCTTGGTCCCAATTAGGGACCAGTCATTACATGTCACTGGGGAGGGGACACTTTTGTAACCAGACCGGAAGGGGGGGGGGCGTACTTTTTAGTCTGCTTCGTGTAGTGGAAGAAGGGCACATTTTACAGTCTGCTTCACGAAGGGGAAACACATTTTTTAACTTTATTTTAAAGACATGAGCACCCTCATTAAAGTTAAATCAAACAGACTAACAGAAACTTTTTAGCCTATTGCGTATAGGACGTAACTTCAACGTTTTACTAAACCTGTTTTATGCATACTTACAAATTTTGTTGATGCTTATATTTTACAGTAATGAGGGGAGGGTGCTCACGTTTTTTTTTACAGCAGACAGATAGGGGGTCTACATTTTTTTTAGTATCGTATAAGAAATGTGCCCCAGCCCAAACCTTCTGGCCCCCCCCCCCCCCCCCACCACCCCCAAGGTTTTACTGCTAATGGTCCTAACTTGTATTACAAATTTACAAAATAGGTATGGAAAAGTAAAAAAATAAGTTTGAAAAAGTATGGAAAATCGTTTATGAATATGTGTGCGAACCCTGTACTTAGCCTTGGCCTTCCTAAAATGCTCATCTTCACTATGCGTCATCAGTGTCCTGCCAATCCTCAACATCTTACCCTTCATTACAGTCAAAAGCTGCGACTTTGGATGCCTTGACCAGAAGGCTATTCCCCATCAGTTTGGGATGGTTTGGCGTACGGTGCCCACCTTAGTTTGCCACTTAGCGTCCACTTTCACGAATAATAACAGTGTCCAACAAGGTAACTTTCCTTCGCATTCAAGCTCGGAGGTGGAAGTTGGTCCATTCGGTAAACTCTAGCTTGTGCAAAGCTACCGAAAATTCTCAAAAAGCCAGCAATAGACTTGTTTTAATTCTGGTTTTGCGTTATGTGAAGCAAGAAGTGATTATGTCTGCAAACCAGAATAACAGGGCCGAAAGGCCATTTTTACAAGCACTGAGTCGCTTGAAGAAAACTAATGATGTAGACATGATTTACAACAAGTACAAATTTGTTCGTCAAAATTTAGCTTCAGCCAATGCAATGTGAACTGTTGTTGATCCTTTGAAATGGATATACATTTTCGAAAATGTCTCATCTTTTTCTAAGTAAGAAAGCCAATGGTTTCTTCCACTTGTGACAGCTGCATCTGTATGGCGAAAGCATTTGTATATTAAGTCTTTTTTTTTTCTCTTCTTTTGGTGTTAGTTTTACATTGTCTTTTAATGTTGAATAATGTGTATTCGATACAGATAATTTGAGATAAAGTATTAAATGTATATTTAAACTGCAAGTCCTTATCATTACTGTGTATTTTTCAAGCTTGTCTATTTTTTCTGATTAGGTTTAACTTGAATAGTTTGTTATGAGCAATGTCTGTCCCATTTTCGCATGCTCGTAAGCCTGCAAAGCGATTACGACTTTCCCTAAAGAGTCAGCGGAATGGTGAAGATAATGGGGATGATGATGATGATGACGAGATGGCTTCATTACGTTCAAAACGACTTCAAACAAATGCATATTCTACCAATCATATTACTAAAGAGCTGGATAGCAAAAATTTGCCGTGCAGTAGTGTTGCTATTACAAGGTAAGCAATTTCTTACTGTCTGTAAAATACTTACTTCCGTAATTCATGCTAAAATCGCTTATTTTAGATTTGGAATTAAGTACGCTGTATGTTCAAACACTTCACAAACAAAGAGTTTGGCAAATTTTCAATGAACAGATAATGGAAAATACTCGCGTTCGTCTTCTCTCTGCTTTTTTAAGCTGTTAGTTCTTGTTTACCTACATCATCATCACAACTGCTGTCGTCTGCTTCCAGATCTAAATTTGAAAACTGTGTTTTGCTTAAGATATTTGGAAGGCTGTTGTGTTTTCAAACGATGTGTGAACTGTGTTGTTACTTGTTAGCTTGTCGTGCACCAGATGTGTGATACATGGGAACAAAGGGGCTTGAAGATTCATCAGGGGAATGCCACATTTTTCTCAGTGCTGGGTGGAAAGCCATTCTGGTTCAGTGTTTTAACGTACAGCGTTCCAACATAATGTTTTCCCAAGTTCAAAGTGATTCGTCGCACAGTTTCTTTCATTTTATTTTAGATTTCCCGACTGAAACTCGTAAAACTTATTATAAAAATGTATATAACACACTCGAATTCAAGAGGCCATTAAAGTGGGCCGATGACCACACACTGTGCAGACGTTGCTGTAAGCGTGATTTTACGTCGGTTTGGTGGCAAAGATCCTCAAAACATGGCGGCAGTCGGACCAACGGGCGTCACGAAGAGCCGACCAAGCCAACTGGATTCCAACCAGTTGCTGATCGATGAACAGTTAATGGGGATGGACACAGAACTGCTGTGAGTAATCTCTCGGAATCTATCGAGGACGAAGTGGTGTTGATGATTCTGATTCAGAATCCACTTTCTACATTTTCCTGCCACAACATTATTCGCCCCAGCTTGCCATTGTCAAAATTAGCGGTGATCGTTCACACAGCCAGCCAATCAGCGGCATCTACATTGAATTTCAGAATGGTCCAGATAAGGAGCGAAGTCAAGAGTTCATTTTAAGAACACACAATGTAGACAAAAAAGTAGATAAAAAAGTGTCTGGGTTTGCGGATCATGTTATGCAGCATTTCATAGCGGCTAACGAAAAAGAGTTTCTAATTGCCGGACAAGGAAAAATACACTACCTGTAAATTTCTTCCATTCAGTGCCTGTTACCCTGGAGGAAATAAAAACGCAGATACGCCCAGTTCGCACATCCACAGGCCTCCTATTAATGGCGAATGGACAAGCCAGTTGCTATCTCTTTTCCTCCACGCAACCGTCTCGGTTGCTCGCTCCAGTTACCCGCCATCTTGTTTTTCGTTCGTCGTTCGCCGATCTTTGAAGCCCATCATCGTTCGTCGTTCCCGTTCGCCGGTCTTTGAAGCTCATCGTACCGTGCGTCTTCCCGCTCGCCGTCTGTCGACCCTCAAAGCTCAACGTATCGTCCATCATTACCGTTCGCAGTTCGTCGGTCTTGAAGAACATCACATCGTTCTCGCCGCTACCTGAAGAAGTCTTCCGTTCGTCGTTTCCGTTCGCAAGACCTGCCACTACATGAAGAGGTCTTCCGTTCGTTGTTCCCGTTCGCAAGACCCGCCACTACATGAGTTCCTCCGTTCGCCTTGATTCGTTCGTTTGTTCGTTGTTGGTCTTCTATCGACATAGATTCTCCTTCTTAAAGAAGATGTCCGTCCGTTCGTGGCATTGTTTGCCACCGTTCATTGCACCGTTCGACTGCAATTGACACCATCCATGCTGCTGTCTCGGCCTCCCTGTCTTCTACGCTCATCATTCTGTTCGTCCACAATCAGAAGCAAGTGATGCACTCACCTTGTGGCAAGCACCCCCTCGCTGTTACAGGCCAACCTGAAGATTTTCTGCTGAGACGCCTTGACTGTCGCTAGCCCGGCCACCAGTCCTGCTTGCCGTAACGGTCTTCCGCTCCTGTTGCCTGCCATTGTCTTCTCTTTCGTCATTCATCGATCTTTGAAGCTCATTACGCCGTTCGTCGTTACCGTCCCGTCCGTCGTTGGCTCATCGCATCGCTCTTGTTAGCAAAACCAGCCACTCGTCACCACACGCTTACTTGTTGTGCCGAGCTTGATTCTCAGCAGTGTTTTAAGAGGACTTCAAAATGCCACAGGAAGTATACGAGAAAAGTCTACGAGACTAATGGTAGAAGTGGGTTGGATGGTGTGAATCGAAGAAGCTTGACTCATACAACCTTCATGTCAAAGACCTCGCTGAATTTCTGGAAGAACTTTCAATAAAGGATTGTCCCCAACTGCTATCAAGGGTACAGGCGGGCAATCAATTCGGTGATATCACTAGAAGAACGACGTTCGGTGGTAAACAGATCCTGTCAAGACTGATACTTGCGTATGAGAACGAACGGCCAAAGGTTAAGAGACTTTCTAACTGCCGTTTCGAAAATGTCTACTACCTGCAAATTTTTGATTTCAGGTCCTGTAATGCTGCCTCTCGCTTGAGGTTGTTTCTCTGCCTTGATTTGGCCAGCTGTGTAACCAAAATGCGCATGCGTTCTGTGCAACCCTCTTTCAAGATTATTCAGGCGAGACAGCCTGCTATCTCCGATGTTGGCTCGTCCGAAAGAATCGGCTGTATTCTACGCTCAATGCCGTCTGCTTTCCGCCATATTTCCCCGTGTCTGCCTCGGTGTCGTCCTTCCAAACAGCAACCACGCAAGCTTTTCCCCCGAAAGAACCGGAGTTTCCATACAACACACGTTTTCATGCATCATGGCACGATCGAGGAGATGGAGCTGGGAAATCCACAAGATCCTCGTCTCCAACAGCAAAACCTCTGGCGGCTGTCCTTGTTTTTCATCAACCTATCAATCCCTGCACTTCCACGACGATGTTTTTCATCTGCCTTTTCCCCATCTCCCTCCAACCGGTTCCCGCTTCTCTCGCTCCAATGCAGCATTGCGGATTTCTCGCATCCGCTCTTCTGCCTCCTGTCCCTCACCGACCTTCGCTGCAGCTTCAAGCCTTTGACGTACGCTGCCTTCTGTGCCTCACCAACCGTCATTTGCAGCTCAGCCAGCCTTCGCTCGTCGCTGCCTGCTGCCCCTTGCCGAGTGTCGTTGCAGTCTTCCAAAACGCCAGCCATCGTTACCTCTATTCCAGTCTCTCGTTACAACCATCACATACTGCTGCTAACCCTCGTCCATTGCTGCCTGCTGTTCTCGTCAACCGCCGTTGCAGCTCATTTGAACCTTTGTCCTTCTCTGCACGCTTTCCCAAGCCAGCCAAAATTGCAGCCCTTCACGATCTTGTTCTTCGCTGGCTTCGGTCTCTTTCACCAACTGTCATTTACTGTAAATCGTGTATTAAAAGCCCAGTTGAAACTAAAGTCCACCCCCTAAAATGCTGTAAAGTCAAAATTATGAAATAGTTAAATCCCACCCTTCAAATTGTCGTTTTTCTACGAAAAATTACCTAAACGTTATATGATGTGAATAAAGATAGTGCTGCTTGCTATGTTTACTAGTCCCTTCTCCCTCCCTGTAGTAATAGTGGACTCTTCCTTTTAGCTCCTAGCACCTGCACATGGACTGGGCATCTCTCACCTAAGCTCCTCCCTTCTTCACTGCAATTAAAGGGATGTAAAAATTGGTCTTTGGGAGATCGTTCAAAAGCTTCGAATTTTCTGTAATAGCTGTCCAGAAAGGTTAGAAAATTGATAATGCTGATTTAAAGCCCACTCCCTATTTTTGCCAAATTAACTGCATAAGCCCATGGGCATTTAATCCACGATTTACGGTACAGTTCTGCTAACCTTAGACTGTCGCTGCCTGCTGCCCTTTGCTGAGTCGCGTCACAGTTTTTTGGAGTGCCAGCCATCGTTACCAACCATAGCAGACTAACCCTCGTCCATTGCTGCCTGCTGTTCCTCGTCGACCATCATTGCAGCTCTTTTGAACTTTTGTCTTTCTACGCCTGCTGTCCCTCGCTAGCCAGAATTGCAGCCATTCACGACGTCGTCCTTCGTTGCATTCTGTCCCTCACTGGCCAATTAGCAAACCTTGCCCGTCGCTGCCTGCTGTCCCTCGGTTGGAAAAAAGGATGAAGAGAGACTACAGTGTCCCATAAGAGTCCTGAAGTTTTATTTGATAACATTTTCAGGCCAAGAGAGCAACGAAAAAAATGAACGCATCCCACTCTTGTTGCCACTAGACACTTCACAACGAGCCACGACGAAGGGAAGACTTTAGCCTTCAAAAGTGGCACAGTGGATATATGTAACAACAGATCGACTTTCATGAGCCACTACTGTAGGAAACTGGGAGATGTAACCAGTTTGTCCTCCCAAAGCTGTCGCGTAATTGCAGGAATGCTATACCGGGTAGCGAAGCCCTTGGTCATTACGATCAGGTCAGTATTTCTAGCGTACAGTGGTTATTTATTGTTACGGGAAGTTGCATGCTACCTCAGCTAAGGGTTCGGTTCTACCCTTTTCCTTTATCTGCTAAAAAAAAAAAGGTAGTATTTTCAGGTTCAAGTACTTATCTTTAAACAACCCTCCCTCCAGCTCTGCTTGCTACAGAACCCTTGGGTACAAGTTAAAAAGTGATGAGAACTGCCGCGAGGCGCTACATTCCCCCATGCGAAAGCACCCGATGGCAGTGCTGAGTAGTAGCAACTTAGCAAGAAACTTTAGGTAAATTGGACAGGTAGCGAGCCTATTTTACCAAATAAATAAAACAAAGGTAATGTTTTTAGGAATAGTAAACACCAATTTTACGATAAAATTTTGTTTCTAATGCCGTGAAAATATAATTACCGGTTTTGATTAGCGTATCCTTCTCCACGCGTCGCTACCCACTGCTCATCTTATTGCGTAGCCTCCGTCTATATAAACCAGATCGATAATCAATGCTTCATCTTTTCTTTTCTATGCTCTGACCACGTCGGATTTGCTGTGTAAAGCTCCTTGTTTTCTGTGTCCTTGTCCGCTCTCATTCCTGAGCACCTTCTGATGCCTCGTACGATGGCACACATCGATGGTTCTCTTAGGCAACGGTGCTCCACTGTAGCTCGACAAGGACCATCCCCCTCCAAGACCAGGTTCTGAATCGGCCTTCTTCCGCCTCACGGGGGACGGCCCTGCTAATCGTCCCTTTTTCTTCCACGCAAAATCATGGTCCTCTCCTCGATCCTTCACTATAACAACAACTGTTATCGTGATGGATCGTGGGGCGGACCATGATTTTGATATCTGGGCTTTTTCGAGCGGCTTCACGATCCAATGTGCTGAACACCGCCGTCAACACCCTTTGTGAAAAGCTCTCTGTGGATGCTCCACCTGGGGACACAAAAGACTTGGCCCAACTACCTTATCAACCAGGTGTTTCGGAAAGCCTGCTTCACCACGTACCATTCTATGAACTGGTTTACGCGAGCCCTCTTCAGTTCTACTCTCCTACTTCGGGATGTGGTCCTCAATACCGCCCCCAATCTCCATGATTCCGCTCGTCATGTCCTGCGGAACCAGCCGATCCATGAGTGATACGTTGTTCAGGGGTCTTGACAACCTCGGAAACCAAAGCTAGTTCGACCAAAGTCCGCACATCATTCTTGAACCCCTGGATATCAAAATTATACCGATCCTACGCCTTCGCCTGCGCCAGCTCGGCCAGATGGACAAGTACGATCACTACATCAAAAGGACCGGTCTCCCTTTCGAGCCAAAAGCCAGGGACGAGGGCGTGGTCGACCCTTTGGCCGAAGCGCAACACCCGATCGTTGCAACCGTAACACTTCCTCTGGTCCACGACAACATTCTCGAACTAGCCGATGACAATTATTACGTGCCTCTTCCGGTCTGAGGAAGGCAAGAAGTCCTTCTGCCTTCTTGCATGGCAAGGAATCGCTTCCGACTCAACCGTCCTTACTATCATTTCTGACGGTTTCCGGCCGAATTTTCATTGTCCGCCACCTCTCCGGTCCCCTCCGTGGAACGAGCCGCCAAAAGTCTCAATCACCCTCTCCTCCGAGATTTCCGAACTGTTAACAAAGCATGCCATACGAACCGCTCCCAATTCGGAGCAATTAACGGTTTTACAGTCAAATTTTTCTTTACCCCAAGAGGACAGGCGGTTCTCGGCTCGTCTTCAGCCTCCAGCCATTTAATAGTTTCATAACCAGTTTTCATTTTCACATAACAATAGACACCATCTGCCACTGTCCATTACACCTCGATTGGACTATTTCTATAGATCTTGCGGATGCTTACCTTCACATTCCGTTTCATGCGTCAGTCCGGCACCTCCTCCGCTTTATTTACAATGGTACGGTCTACGAGTTCCTTTGACTGCGCTTCGGTCTCAATGCGGCTCCCCGCATCGTCACCCTGGTGCTGCGTCCAATCTTGGCCTTCCTTCACAAATGCGAGATCCGAGCCAGTGCCTATCTCGACGACTAGCTTCTTCCTCATCAGGATGCGTCCCGGTTACTCCAAATCCGCAACTTTATGCTAAACCTTTTGTCCCGACTCGGTCTAAGCGTCAATCTGTCCAAATCCCGATTGGTCCCCTCTCAGACTTTCGTCTTCCTCGGTGTTTACTTCGATCTCGTCCACGCCTCCATTATGCCGTCACCAGTCTGTCAGACATTTTTTCAAGAATACGAGCCTTTCTTCATCTACAGCTATATACCCTAACGGACCTCAATTCTCTCATCAGTACGTTGGACTCTCTCGCAATGCTCGTCCCTTATGGCAGGTGGATGGTCCAACCCCTTCATCAGTTCCGCATAGACGAATGGTCCTATCAGCGCTTGTTTCCACACACGGTCCTTCGTCGCTATCGGTCCTCGACCTCCCACTAACAACGCTGCTTTGGTGGATGGGTGTCCTTCTCACCCGGATGGTCCCCCTGCCCGAGCCCCTCCCCGATCTCAGTCTGTTCACAGATGCGTCTCTTCAGGGTTGGTGGGCTTACATCGATGGCCGAGTCGCCTCCGGAGTTTAGGATCAGGACAATCAGGATCACATCAACTTAAACTTCGGGCGGTCCTTCTCGGTCTTCAACACTTCGACACATTGTTGCGGGCCAGGTCGACCAGATCCACATAGACAATACCACTGCTATTGCCTGTCCCGGTCCCTACATCTTCTCACGTCAGAAATCTTCAGCTTCTGCTTTTGTGTTCGTACGGTCCTCCTTCCGTTACACATTTCGGGCAACAGAAATGTCATTGCCGACACTCTCCCATCGATTCCCCCTCCCCCCCCTGCCGTGGGAATGAACTCTCAAGACATCCATCTGCGACTCTCTTTTCACCATTTGGGGTCGCCTTATAGTGGACATCTTTGCAGCGAGGCTCAATGCCAGACTATCCCCAATAGGTCAGCCCAGTCCTCCAAACCTGGGGTGTGGATGCCCTAACCCTATCTTGTGATCATCTCTTCGGTTACCTGTTCCCTCCCCCCAAGCTTCTTGCCATTGTCCTTCACAAGATTGCTCGATCCTCGGGCCTTTCCTCCTGATAGCACGCGATTGGCCAGTAGCGGCATGGTTTCTTCTATTACTCAATCTCCTCGTCGATTTACCTCGCTGTCTTCCGGTCTCCTGCAACCTTCTGTCCCAGCAGTGGGTACCGTGTTTTACCATTGCACGCAATCACAGCGCCTACACAGTGGTTACTATCGTCCGACGGCTCGAAAAGACTGGTGTTTCTACGGGACAATTCTCTCGCATCACCTTTAAGGCTGTTCGAGCCTCTACCAACAAAATATATGATATCCAACCGTCAACGATGGTTTCGTTGGTGTCTCCCACGGTAAGTTAATCCGGTCAGTCCCTCCATTCCAGACTTCCTGAACTTTCTACATGACTCTTCATCGACGGTCTCCGAGGATCTACTATTTTGGTTACCGATCTGCTCTCAACACGGTCTTCAAAGCAGCTGACAGTGTAGGTGTCCTAGATGTTTTTCGTAAATCTGCCCTCATCAAGTCTTACGAGATCAAACACCCAAGGATCCGCCACTTCTTTCCAGACAGGGAGTTGTACCTTGTCCTCACGTAGCTTGTATCCGCTCCTTACGAGCCGCTCTCCTCGTGCTCTCTTAGTCACTTAACTCGCAAAACTGGTTTTCTCGTGGCCCTACCCGCATGCCTTCGCCGCAGTTCTCTCTGCTACCCCTTCGGACTGTATCTTCCTTGAAAACTACTCCGGAGTAACATTGACTCCTCGTGCGTCCTTCCGAGTCAAAACACAGAAGCCCTGTGAGCGGTCCCGTGCCCTTATCATTCCAGCCCTCTCCAATACTCTTGGCAACGAGCCGGAACAAGCTCTCTGTTCCATACGAGCCCTGCACTTCTACCTCAAAAAATCCATACCTATCCGTCGTGGCTGTTCAGAATTTTTTCTACCCTTCGCTTCCACGACAGGCGAAACCTCGGCCCATATGGTGGATACCTGGATTTAGACTGATTCTCCAGGCTTAACAATTCTCTAGACATTGCCTGCGCGTATCAGGGCAACTACGCGCCATTTCGACTTTCTGGGCCCATCACACTAACGTCCCCGTTTTGGACATCATGGAAGCTGCTACCTGGTGCAGCCCTACTGTTTTTACTTGGATCCGAAAACGCTTACCTTTAATTTGCTTATTCGTCAATAAAGCTCTCTCACTGTCCACTAGGGATGTGCGAGTAGAAAAATGTTAATTCGAGTCGAGCCGAGCCGAGTTTGCAACAGAAGAATCGAATATCAAGCAGAGTTCGAATATTTGATGAAAATATTTTGTTTGCAACTTTCTCTTCAATTTGGTAAGATAATACGAACAAAGATGGTGCTTAGCTGACTGTTTGGGTAATGGTTTTCCAGTTTTAAGGATATAACTTGAAAATGGTTTCAAGTATTGACTTTTAATCTGCACCACTGGAAAGCTCTCATCGAGACGATCGATTTGGTATATTGGAATGTCAAAATCGGTAAAAAATTGACGAAGTTATCGCATTTTCCCCGGATTCGATTTTTTCGAGTATGGACGCGAGCAGCGAGCTGAGTTAGAGTACAAGTTTCATACTCTGCTCGGATCGAATTTTTCGAGTATCGCACATCCCTACTGTCCACTAACATGAATTTCTTGCTACCCACTCCCTCTCCCACCAGGGGTGTCACGCGCTGTTGACAGTGCCCCTTGCATGCTCGTGTCACTTTTCGTTGGACAGCCGCATGAGTAACATCGCGTCTGGTGCTCTCACGTTTGGACGTTTAGACATTTTATTTTTCCGGAAAGCGGAATTTGTTTGGGATGGCCAAGGTTGTGTACGGCATTTGTGGACATCGTCTAACACCTGGTGATAGGCATCAAGAGTGTTACGATTGCCGTTCGTGTGACTTTTTCAACAACCTGTGCGACGAGGTATGCAAGACCCCTGACCCACGGGAGATTGCGGGTTTTGTTAGCACGAGGAAGGAGACAACGTTAAGGCGGGAACAAAGAAAGAAAGCGAAATTGTTGTCTCAAAATTCTACGCCGATTCCGACCCCAACGGAAACTGGGGAAATTGAAATCCGTATGACGTCGGTTGACAATCGACTGGTTGACGAATTTGAACTGACCCGGGATAGCTTCACGCCAACGGACATGTCAAATTCATCCTTTCCGATGTCAAATTTATCAAACAACATCGGCGATTCCTCCACTTCCAAGACGCAAGAATCACCACAAGATGTCTTGAGCAAGATGGAAGCGATTCTTCGAAAGTTTGAAAGCGAATTTTGTGTCCAAGGTGACAAAAATCGTAGATGACGTGATTGGACCGCGTGGGCAGTCGCCGACTACAAAGTCGCCGAGCACGCAAGGAGGGGCTCGCCCAATCCAAGGACATCGGCCCCAGAAATCACGCTTGGCTAAAATGCATTCGAAGACATGGGATTGATTCCATTTCTTCCACCGGAATTATTATTGTAAAATCACTTTCCGGATGAAGAATCTTAGGGGATCGGGCTTCCAGACAAAAATGCATTTGTCCCAATTGAAGAATCGGCCATGGAAATTGTATTTTCGGCAGCCAGTGCATTTGAACCACCGGGAACAGAATTTCTACCGCCAGTGCCATTTCAATTTGTTCCTGCATACAAAAACCGTTCCCAGGGGTCGAAATATTCAGATGCACAGGGGCAAATTGCACTCCAAAAGCAAATCTTGGAGTGCAAAATTGCACACCAAAGTTGAATATTTTATAACTTTTGAACTGCATAAGCGACCGACTTGCGGTTTGCAGCATTTTAAACCGCTTGGAATTAGATTTCCTGTGGTACCATTCCTTTCAAAGAAGTTAAACTCCATTTTTTATTATTTTTTATTAAACTATGTGCATAGGTTTTTCAGTTGAATAGCGAAATTAAGTCAGTTTTAAGCGAAATGCCGGAAAACAATACATATTATTGAGATGCTGAATGTTAGAATTTTGGATGGCTGTAAAATAGCAGACTACGGTGTTGATTTACATTTTGGTTTTGCACTCCAAAGACTTTTGTTGCACCCCAGTAACAGAACAGATTTGGGGTGCAAATTCGCACCCGGATCAAAATTTGGAAATTCGACCCCTGCGTTCCTGTCGGCGACTAAAGCGACCAAAACAAGCGCCGACTATCGTTCAAAGACTGGAAATGATGAATTTATTCGCCATGATTCTGCAAGGAACCTGTCCCCTACGTCAAAGGGGCCGACGACCAGAACGAACATCAGTCGCCGATTAGAAACAGTCGACGACAATCGACGATCTCGTTCCCCCTTGCAAACACATTATCATGTTCCTTATTCATCAGAAGACAATCGAAAAAGAAGATGTTCGTCATCCGACGACCGGAAAAACGATGTTTGTCGGATCGTGAGCGAAGAACACCGCCCTTTAAAAATCATGAGTCGCCGACAGTCAGATCGAAAGAAAGCAAATGACAGTCGAGCTTCTTCTAGGTCCAACTCCAGGAGACATTCAAGCTGCTCTAGTGAAGGGGAGCAGAATTCAACAAATGGGGAAATTGAAGCTAACACTTCTTCAAAGCTGTTGTTTGAAGAAGTAGTTAGAAATAGTATTTACCGACAAGTTTCTGCTAAGAGAGATCAACTCGTCCACCTAAAAATGTTGACGAACCACCAACGGTGACATTTTGCCGCAATCCAGACTTCTGTACCGAACCCTTCTGTACCTTGGCGGTGTTCTAAGAGAAGGTGGTGAACCGATCGCATTAGGGAAGGAACAACCGCGTCACGATGGATCGAAAAAAAAAGAATATTCTAGTCGTCGGCTGAAAATTTCTACTACCTGTAAATTTAATTGCATTCAGTTCCTGAGTGCTCTTTATGACTTGACCTCTTTTTGCTCTCCTGATCCTGCCAGTGCGCAACCCCACTGCGCATGTGTCACCATGCGCAGTCCTCGCCCCTGGGGGGCCATCTCTTTTCCTCAAGCTCTCATCGCAGACATCGCCTGAAGATCTCTCCTCTCCGTTCGCCGTTCATCGTTCGCAGCCCGGTCTTCGTTCGCATGCCAGTGCCTGGAACTTCGATGCCGCCTGCTGCACTGCACCCGTCTCGCGCCGTTCGTTGTGTGCTGCCCGTTCGCCCTTCAACCGCCCGTTCATTGTTCGCCGTTAGTCGTTCGCCTTGCCCGTTTGTCGTTCGCTGCCTGTTCGTCGTTCTTTCATCGTTCTCTTTCCTCCAGCTGCCGCTGCGTCAACATCGCTGCCCTGACCGTTCGTCATTCGTCGTTCGCCGTTCCCGTTCGCAAGACCCGCCGCTACAAGAAGAAGACTTCCGTTCGCATTCATCGTTCGTTCGTTCGTTCACTGACCATCCCTACAAGAATTTGGTTCGTTCGTTCGCTGGTCATCTCTTGATTGAAGATTCTCCTAAAAGAAGACGCCCGTTCATTCGTTCGTCACCGTTCACTGCTCAACAATCGAAAGATC
>JAHWFP010243762.1:227710-251175 GCA_023313725.1 Lithobius niger
AATTTGCTGTGCACTGCCATTTGGTAATTGGAACCGGTTTATTGGTATCGGTATACCACTACTAAGCGTACAAAACGTAAACAAGAACGCTCTTCCCAAAATGGTACCTTCCTTTGGTGCATCTTATGAGCCGCTTCGGAAAGCCTCACTGCTTCACCTCACGGAAAAAACTGTGTTCCTGCTGGCAATGGCCACCGCGGCTCGGCAGAGTGAAATCTGGGCGTTTTCCCGCGACAGAGACTGCCTCAGATTTTCCAGGAAGGGGAAGGAAGTGTCAATCATGTACAATCCTCTGTTTCGGGCAAAAACCCGATGAATTCACAAAACCATATGTCCGTAAGGCACTCGGCACCAACAGACTGCAATTGCTTCAGGAGCATCCATCAGTGAAGTGATTTCCGCTTGTTCATGGAGACACAAGTCAACATTCGTCAGCCATTATTTTAGAGACCTTGACGATGTCAACAGCCTCACATCGCTAGGTCTACACAAGCTGGCAGGGTCTACACGGTCGGGAAGATGACAAGGAGATTGAGGTCAGGTTAGTGGTTGTTGAGTTTAATAGGAATTTCATGCTACCCGGCCTCAGGTTCGGGTGGACCCTCTTCCGAATGAACGAATTCAGCAAAATAAAGGTAAGCGTTTTCGGATCCAAGTAAAGACTTAGCTTTAAAACTAATAAGTTTACTAATAAGTAACTAATAACTAGTAACTAATAACAGTAGTAATAACTAATAACTAATAATAGTAGTAATAACTAGTAACTAATAACTAATAAGTTTTACTTATCCGAAAACGCTTACCTTTACGGTAACCCACCCACCCACCGGCGTCGCTCTTCGCCGAACCATAAGTTCTAAGCGAAAAGTGACACTAGCACGCAAGGGGCGCTGTCAACAGCGCGTGTCATCCCTGGTGGGAGAGGGAGTGGGTAGCAAGAAATTCATGTTAGTGGACAGTGAGAGGGAGCATCGTTCACGAATAAGCAAAATAAAGGGAAGCGTTTTCGGATAAGTAAAAACAACTAAAACTAAGTTTCTAATTGCCGGGAAGAAAAATACACTACCTGTAAATTTATTTGCATTCAGTTCCTGAGTGCTTGTTACCCTAGAGGAATCGAGGTACGCCCAGTTCGCACACCCACTGCGCATGCGTAGCGACTCCTATAAAATGGCGCAAGGGTAAGCCAGCCGCCATCTCTTTTCCTCCACACACCCGTCACGGCTGCTTCGCTCTGTTACCCGCCATCTTGGTTTTCGTTCGTCGTTCCCGTTCGCCGTTCTTGCTTTCATCGCACCGCCCGCTCCCGCGCCACCTTCATTCCCGTTCGCTGTTCGTCAATCTTGAAGCCCATCAACTTCGCTTCGTACGTCGTTCCCGTCCGTCGTTCCCGTTCGCCGGTCTTTGAAGCTCATCGCACCGCCCGCCGCTCCCGTCGCCGTTCAGCGGTCTTTACAGCTCATCGCACGGCGCATCTTCCCGCTCACCGTCTATCAACCTTGCAAGACGTGTCACGTCGGCCTTACGAAGCATGTTGTAACGTCCGTCATTCCCGTTCGTCGTTCTCGTTCGCCGGTCTTAAAGCTCACCACGCCGTCCGCCGCTCCCGTAGTGATTCAGCGGGCCTTGCAGCTCATCGCACCATTCCCTAGCCGCTCATCGTTCGTCGTTCCCGTCTGCCGGCCTTTGATGATCATCACCCCGCCTGCTGTTCCCGTCACCATTCAGCACAAGCTCCTGCAGTCGCTGTGTCACGTCGCTACCCTGGCCGTTCGCCGGCCTTTGCAGCTCACCACACCGCCCGCCACTCCTGTCGCGCTCAGCGGCCCTTCCAGCTCATCGCACCAGGCAGCTTCCCACCGCCGTCCGCCGACTCCACAGGCATGTCATGTTGTCCATCATTCCCGTTCGCTGCTCGTCTGTCTTGAAGACCATCGCATCACTCATCGGTCTTAAAGCTCACACAGCCCCAGCAGCCGCTGCCTCAACGCCGCGGCCCTGGCCGTTCTCCGTTCACCGTTCTTCGTTCGTGTTCGTAGTTTCCGTTCGTCGTTCCCGTTCGCAGAGCCCACCACCGCCAACCGGGTTTGGGCGAAGATTTTCATCGTTTCTGCGTCCCACTCGTTATGCATTGAAGCATTCATTATCCGATGTTCACCAATTTCACAGACACTATCGTTCGTCGCGCTTCCGAGCCCTTGACACCGTTGCTCCCGGCTGCTTGGAGACCGATTCTCGTCATCCACCCGTCGCTGCATCTAGCCCCGTTGTGACTGCCGCTCATGCTTCACGTGTTCCACGACCGTTGCTCGGAGCCGCCGTTCGCTTGCTTGATCACCGCCACTCTACCAACTTTTCAAGCCGGCAATGGAACCTCCGTTCGCCGTCTGTTGGCTCGACCCCTGCCGTCGCCGCCGCCCGTTCATGTCAGCTCTGCGTCAATATCGCCGCGAGAAGACCGTTGTCCATCGGCCGATGCACCAAGTCGGCTCCGTTCACTCTCGCTCCTTACCCGCTCGCCGCTCACCCCTACAAGGATAAGGTGCGTTCGTTTTTTCTTACAGTTCGTCCCTTCAGGGAGGTAAACTTCCACTATGGATGACCGCTATAGCTAGAGGCATTTGTCGTACATCGTGGCCACCCTTTACTGCACTGTCCGTCTCATGATGGATGCCGCCCGTGCAGCACCCTTCCGGGAGACTTCTTCTTTCTGGCCTCCCAGCCCATTACGCAATTTCGACGTCTGGCTGAACGAAGATTCTCATCATTCCGTTCATCCCGTCGGCAACAGAGCAAGTGAAGCGTTCACTGTATCTGTCACTACTCTTCTTCTTGGAATATATCTGCTCGAACCTGTAGGTTACACCAGCATCTCACGTCGTCGCCCGGCTCAACAACCTCACAGCCCGTTCGCCCGGCGTTCACAAGCTTACCCGAAGAATCTCTGCTCGAACCCGTTCACAGTTCACCCATTGGCATACAACCAATCGCCGTTACTGACCTACCAACAGTTTCTGCTCCAACACCTCCCGTCGCTGGCCCGGCCTCTGTTCATGCCCTGCCATCACGGTCATCTGCTCTTGTTGTTCGACCCCCAGAAGACTCAAATTGTCATTCGGTGCTTCTTCGTCCTGTCCGACTTGACGTTTCCGCACTTTTCATCGTTCCCGTTCGTCCACGACATCACTCTCGTCTACCCGTCTTGCCACCCTTACAGCATGCAGCCCTGTTCAGGCCCACGCCTGCTGTTGCCTTGCCTCTATTGCTTCCTGTTTCTCCCCCCTCTCTTGTCACAATTGGATGCTCCCTCTCGTTTTCCCGCCAAAACTTCTCATCCCTGCGAGTTTTCCCGCGTTGACATCTTCTCATCATTTCCGTCATGGCGCGCACACACGGTGGCAAGACTCAGTGCTCCACTCCGCAATCCGGACTCTTGCAACTGTGCTCCCATCCTCTCAAAGTTCAAAAGATATGACCCCCACCCCTCCTGCCAGAATCACAGGACGTGTAACTATTATACAGACCCTTGCACTATCTGCAAAACTATCCTACCACATGACTGGGCCTAATCGTCAAGAAGAACACCGCTGCTGCCAAACGATCTTTACAGCGCAAAGAGCAACGTGAGCGCACTCGCTCTTCTTCCAAATCTCCGGCTACTGCTTCGTCCTCTCTCGTTCCAGGCCAAGCTGTTGTCCCGACCGACCTCACCTCCAACGTCGTTACCGATATCACCGGGAAATCTCCAATTCTGTCCCTGCCATCAGTCGCTAACCCCCCTATCGTCCAGCCTCCCTGTGCTAACTCTGGAATTCCGACAGTCCTTTCACAAGGCCTCGACTCGAGCAAGAAGTCAA
This sequence comes from Lithobius niger, assembly GCA_023313725.1. Taxonomy (NCBI): domain Eukaryota; kingdom Metazoa; phylum Arthropoda; class Chilopoda; order Lithobiomorpha; family Lithobiidae; genus Lithobius; species Lithobius niger. Next base: position 231,568 of record JAHWFP010243762.1, read on the forward strand.
AAGTCTAAACTTAACAACTTCGGTGACACTTCGTTTCTCCAGGGAGTCATCCAACACAAGCTGGACCTGAACAAGAAGGAACGTGCTAGGTTATTGAAAAACTGCCAACCAATCGCCGCTGAATTTGCCACCATTAAAACCAAACTCTCAAGTGCTGATAAGATCATCACAGCCCAACGCACAAACATTGCCAACTTGCTCGAAAGCAACAACAAGCTTCGACGTCGTGTCGAGCTAGCTGACGCTCGGTTTCGCGCGACTTTCTCCCCTTCTCCTCACGGGAAAGCGGCCTCTTTTCAAGATCCATCACCATCATCCGCCGATTCGTCCTCCCGTTCGACCTGTCTCTACCGCAAGCATGGCCTGCCAAACCGACAATTATGCTCCTCTCCTTCAGGTCCGAGTTAGGAACCATACGGTAAACTATGAGCCTCGCCCCATCTCTACCGCATCGATTCTCGAACCCTGTAATCTCGCTGAAAATGTCCGCCGTCAATAGGCGGCCATCTCTCAAGAGTGGCTACGGGCCAACCAGACCATGCCTGCAGATCGGTACATCGCCCGTCAAGTTTGGCCGTGGGATAATGCTTCCCGCTTCACCCCAACCAAGCCCGAAATGCATTTTGTCTCCAACTTCAAAACCAGAACTCTCCCCTGCATAAACTGCCGCTCCCGCGCCAAGGGCTATAGTTTTTCGTTTGTCGCACGGCCTTAAATCATTTCACCTGACTTCATCATTCTACTAGTTTTACTTCGGAATGGGCCCTCCAAAGTTTTCAATCTGACTGTTTTCGACTGCTCATTCCATACCTGTCCAATAGATAAATTATCCAACCTCAACTTCAATGTTGGTTATGTCTGGGAAAATTACCTGCTTCAATTCATTTGTTGAAAATACGTTTGCATAATAGAAGCACAACATCGTAAAAATTCCACTCAAATTCTCACTCAAATACAGAATCAGCTGGAAACATCACTGATGTTCAGTATAACTTTCAATGGAAAATCGCAAAACAAGACCACCGGACAATTCTCTCTTTTTTTCAGGCACTTGTGGGTTAAGCGAAGAACTTTCTCGCCTCTAAACCGCTAACCGGTCGTCTACCCGTCTTGCCACCCTTACAGCATGCAGCCCTGTTCAGGCCCACGCCTGCTGTCGCCTTGCCTCTCTTGCTTCCTGTTTCTCCCCCCTCTCTTGTCACAATTGGATGCTCCCTCTCGTTTTCCCGCCAAAACTTCTCATCCCTGCGAGTTTTCCCGCGTTGACATCTTCTCATCATTTCCGTCATGGCGCGCACACACGGTGGCAAGACTCACAGTGCTCCACTCCGCAATCCGGACTCTTGCAACTGTGCTCCCATCCTCTCAAAGTTCAAAAGATATGACCCCCACCCCTCCTGCCAGAATCACAGGACGTGTAACTATTATACAGACCCTTGCACTATCTGCAAAACTATCCTACCACATGACTGGGCCTAATCGTCAAGAAGAACACCGCTGCTGCCAAACGATCTTTACAGCGCAAAGAGCAACGTGAGCGCACTCGCTCTTCTTCCAAATCTCCGGCTACTGCTTCGTCCTCTCTCGTTCCAGGCCAAGCTGTTGTCCCGACCGACCTCACCTCCAACGTCGTTACCGAAATCACCAGGAAATCTCCAATTCTGTCCCTGCCATCAGTCGCGAATTATTAACAACTCTCAAAAAAAAAAAAATTGGCAGCACAGTTTGATTTGTTAAATGCCTGACACACGCAAGATTCCAGTCGCCCGAAGAATTGAACAAATGGCGCCACCTGTGTTGACAAAATTTGAGTTCAGGCCTGATTGGTCGTGAAGTATACCCGACGATTAAAGCTGCCCGGATCAACTCCAAAGCTGAAGGATCTTAAAAAGGCCAAAATTCTCTACAAGTTTCTTCCTAATAATGGTAAGAATTTTTCCTTTTCAAATTGAGAAAATTTGTGATGTGCTTTGTAATAAACCAAGATGGAAGGAAAAAATTTCTAAAAAAAAAAAAAAAAAAAAAAATCCCACCGGGCTAACTAGTTCCATAATAATGGTGGGTTTCTCTCTCCCCACTCTGACGGCTTCTCGCAATCGTCAATTAGGCCACTCGGTAGACTATTGTCCCTAAATCCGATCAACGAGCCTCTGGGGACCCAGTTCGCACCCTTGGGAACCCGTCACGATGGTGCCCGCCACCTAAGCGACGAGGTCATCTAAATGCAAATAAATTTACAGGTAGTGTATTTTTCTTCCCGGCAATTAGAAAGCCCAATTTTACCTGGGGGGGAGGTCAAAATTGGTTTCTATTGCCTAAGGGGAAAAATACACTACCTGTAAATATCCCACCCAACCTCCCCTCTTGAGTCACCAATCGTGACATATCGAGAGGAAAAGAGATGGCGGCTGGCTTACCCTTGCGCCATTTATAGGAGGCCTGCGCATGCGTAGCTGGGTGTGCGAACTGGGCGTACCTACGTTTTCGATTCCTCCAGGGTAACAAGCACTCAGGAACTGAATGCAAATAAATTTACAGGTAGTGTATTTTTCCCCTTAGGCAATAGAAACCAATTTTGACATCCCCCCAGGTAAAATTGGGCTTTTTATATCTCACTATCTTAATGACATGTCTGCTCGAGCCGAGGGACTGTACCGTCTCGGTCCTTTTCTGTCCGCTAATCGGATTCTGTGATCCAATTAAGCAATTCGGTCCCCTTGCACTTCTACCTTCTGTCGATTGCAAAGTTTTTTACTTTTTAGGGAACCGCAGGCTACCCAAGGGGGCTCCGTTGAGTTGGTGCCCGCCTCCTTTGACGAAGTCTGTGGAATGCTAATTAAAACAGGTAAATGGATATTTTATGGCATCAGAAACAGTGAAATACCAGGGCTACCTGCTTGATTTCTGTTTCTATTGCCTTAATGAAAATATACATTACCTTCTTATCACCTCCTCCCCTCTGTGTTGCCAACTGGGCACTGTAGTGGAATAAAAGATCAGGCATCGATCATGGATCTGATTTATATAGACGGAAGTTGCGCAATACTATGCGTAGTGGGTAGCGACGCGTGGAGGACTCAGGAACTCTTATCGCTAGTACAAACGGCACTGGGAGAAGGAGAATGCTATTTAAAATGGGTAATGTATAATTTCATCAACACTTTCAGCCCTAAGCCCACACCGGTGTGGGATGGCTTCATTTACTTTGAGCCCTAATCCCGCAACCTTTATTAACTCTCCGTGTGTAAATGCCCGCCTCAGTGTGGGCCTAGGCTATTCAGAAGTCTTCACAGACTGTTTGTACAGTATTTCCCCCAAATGACACAAGATGGCATAAGCGTATGGAGGCAGAAGCCATCTTTACTACGCTCGGGTATAATCTTTCATTCAGTGCCACTTGTTGATAAATTTGGAAGTGTAAAATCGATATACTTTCAACAACCAATAGTTAGTTGAGAAAATATACTGCAATAAAATTGCTTGTATTTCAAAAAAGGGAATCGATTAAGCTTCTTTAAAAAAAAAATATCTATGATAGGAACCGAGCTACTAATTTTTGTGTTCAACCAAAATTGCCCAGGCTCCAAGTAACAAACACACAAAAAACTTCAGGGCTGAAAGTGTTACGGCAATAGAAACAGTTCTAAATCGACCAGGTGGCCCTGGTATTTCAATGTTTCTTACTGTCTGCAAAATACTGACCTTCAGTAATTCATGCTAAAATCGCTTATATTGGCTTCCCTCTGCCCGCCAGGCGCGCCACTGTGTCTACACACAGATGCGGCCGCTATTTAGCTAATCCTTACATTCGCTTGGGCACGTCTAAGCGTCAACGTGTTTTCTGGCTAGTAGTTCAAAATGTGTAACGTGAATGAAGCTGAGATCAAGATCTGTGAAAAGATCATGTGCGGGAATTTTCCGTCTTGCACATGCGTCAAAACGCCACAGGATTTGCACCCATCGTGTCGGAAATGCAGGGAGTGTGACTTCGTGAACAAATTATGTGATTTGTGCTTGTTACATGAGGTGGCGGCCATTACCCATGCTCTTCGTGCATGGCGAAAAACCGTCAACAAGAAAGCTAACAAGGAAAAGAAGACGGGTAAGCGAAGTGTTGATGAGCGTCTAAAATTGATGGAGGATGACCCTGACACACCTGCAATTTTTCATGTTACCTCTAGTGAATTTTTACCACCGGACTCTGAGGGTTTTGATCCGTCTGATCAAACGGTTTATGCATCAAATTCTTTGGGTGCGGTTGTAATGGCGGCCAGAAACATGGCGGCGGTCACGGCTAATCAGAAAGCTGATGAATCCAGAGCTGTTCTCACCAAGGACCTTAATAAATCGTTAGATACGAAGATCGAAGTTTTAAAATCTTACCTTCTGGCTTCGTTTGCTGACCTCCTTAAAGCCCATAGTGCGGGTGGGATTTCGCAACCATTAAACGCTAATGTGACGGAGGGATCTTTGCTCGGTGACGATCGTAGTTTGACTGGGGAGGACACTGGAAAGCAGTCAAAAACTAGTAGCTGTGCCACCCCGAAGTCGAGCAATTCGGTTGACCAGAAAAGCCACACACTTAACACCTCCAATTCGAGTAGCAAAGGGGAAAAGGTAGAAAAATCTAACGAGAGTTTGAAAGGTGTTGATGGCAAGGCCTCACGATCGTTTCATGATTCGCAGGTTGGTTGACGATAGATTGGTTGTTGCTAGAGTGGACGAAACTGTGAGAAAGAGTGGGAAGACGTCCACACCTAGCGGTCGTCACACGGACAGAAAGGATTCCGTAGGTGACCGCAGGGATAGAGCCGACACGGTTGTTAAGAGTAGTAAAGTGTGAAAATCCCAGTCCGCGCCCGAGAAAAGGGAGAGCGGACAGAGACAGGGCTCGTGATCGCTTGGCGACAAGGGGCGTCCCGAGCAGTGCCAACAAGGAGCGCGAGCGGCGCCGGACGGCGATGGATTTGCAAACTTTTTGCGATGGCAAAGCAACTGTGGGTCAAGGATGGTGAAAGCGCCGCCGAGCAGCGCATCGCCAGAGCGCAGAAGATCGCCGGAGCGCAATGCATCGCTGAGGCGCCGGAGGTCTCGGTCCCCGACTCACGCCAGAGATAGGCATTCGTCGCCCGAACGCGGATCAGCGAAGGATCGCAGCACTACTCCGAGATCATACAGATCTCCACGGAAAGACAAGTCGGGACGGCGCCGACAATCGCCAGCAAAGGATGGTTTGAGCTATGGGCGTGCACAATTAGAAGAACACTTACTGGTACTTCGGGAAGCCTTAAAGAGTTGTTCTCAAAGTTTGTCAATGGCTGATCAGTCTTGAAAGGGACATTCTGAACGGAAAAGACAACTGGATCCAAATCCAGTGTAGGAAAAAATGTGCAAAAAAGCAATTCCAGGACTTTTTTCGGAGGAGGAAGAATTAGAGGACAAATTCGAGGAAAAAGGGGAATGGCAGGAAGAGAACTAAACCCACAGAATCCACTAACAAGGACGATCCCTTTGAGGAAGGGCTGGGTTTTATCCACTGGAAGACGTTCGCGGGCTAGGTTTTTAATCATCTGAGCGAGACGAAATTTGGCAAGGAGGCCGTACCAACAGAGGAAGACCCTGCGGACCCTCCCATGGACGCACTGGCCAACTCTGGCAAAAAGAAGGTGGCGCCTTTGCACCTTCCTCAATCGGCGGTCGCATTCCGTCAACTGCTTAACAACAAATCGCTTACTTGGAGGGATGACAAACCAATTTCCCTGGTAAGGCCAGCAGAAGGCCCGAAGAAAACGAAAATATTTTTTAGATCGACGGGTAAGGGCGCTCCTTCTAAGAAACGGTACAGGACTTTTCTGGAAGCGGAGTATATCACGGAGAAAGCTGATCTGGAAATGGATTCGGTGCTCAAGGTGCCAGGGTTCATCCTGACGCCTCTCCACCAGCATGATGAAGGCGAGGCAATTCTAAGGTGTGGAATTCGGGCGAACTCGCATGCTAAGCTCGTTTATTCAGTGTTAACGGCGGTCATCAAGACACTGTGCGAAACAAACCAGAACTACGGGACGACGAAACAGTGTGGGAATGCCTCCACCTCATGAAAAGGGCCTCATCCTTCCAGAAGGACAGCGTGAACTGGTTGGCGAGGCTACTACCTAACTCGGTTTTTAGGAAATGTGATGCCCTTCCAGAGTCGGCGGCCCATATCCCCACCGACGTGATGGGGCAACTGCGTCTGCTCCCGATTCACGCGTCATCAGCGGTGTTCGATGGCAAACTGCTGGAACTAGCTCCAGATCTCAAGGAGAAGGCGAAACCGTCCATTACTACAGGAGGACCCTTTCCCCAACAAAGAGGTAGACGGCCATTTGGAAGGTATGCTGGAGCTCCAGGGGACAGAACTTCGGACCAGGAGAAACCAAAGGAGCGCAACGAAAGGCTTCACAGGGTGACAAAAGTCTCCTCTTCTCCCCCCCCCCCCCCCCAGCAGAAGAGGGAGCGCAGGTTTTGCCCGGGGAAGAAGCTCCTTCAGGGGAATGGGAAGAAGGTCGAACTGTCAGTGATGATCACCAGATGAATCTTCTCCCGTTTCACCATCGGGTGGGGGGATGATTATCAAGGCACCTGGAAAAGTGGCAACAACTGACAAGCTTGTTCTGGATACCATCCAGCACGGGTATTATCCTCCGTTTTCCTCCCATCCAGTGCTGACAGACATGCCACCAGACTGGATGGAAGGGACCATGGAAAGCGAAAAATTGTAGGAGGAAGTGGACGCTCTAGTGAAGAAAGGGGCATGGATTCTTTCACCGCCGGGTTCCAAGGGCTTCTGGAGTCCGGCGAGGGTGATTTCGAAGAAAGGTGGTGGAAAGCGGCAAGAAGTCACGGTTCACCCCTCAGCAGGTCTTCGTGTTCCTCGGAGTGGAGTTCGACACTCGAATGGGACTAGTACAACCGTCCAAAGAGGGGATAGAGAGCACATGAGCGGCGATGCAAATGCTCCTCCAGAGAGAGTGGGTAACTGTAAAGGAATTAGTGTCGGCCATTGGGATCGCAGACTCGAACGCGAGGTTAGTACCACTGGGCCAGTGGAAAGTAAAATCCCTTCACTGGTTCAGGAAGGACGAGTGGTATCCAAGAGTGAGCTGGAAAAACTGGATAAGCCTGCTGCATCTCCCGAAAGAGTGTGCGGAATGGTGGCTGATACCAGCTACGCTGGAACTAGGGGTGCTAACAAGTGAACCGGCCCTGGAGAAGCTACTGTTCTCGGACGCTTCGGCAACTGGATGGGGAGCCCACTTAGATGGAGCACAAACGGCGGGGTCATGCTCGAGTCAGGAGAAGGACCTCCTCATCAATCTACGGGAACTGAGAGCAGTACGATACGCCCTTCACGAGTGGAAAGCCATCGTAGCACACAAAGCCATAGGGGTGATGACGGACAATTCGATTGGCGGTAGCCTATGTGCGCCAAGGCGAGGGCACGCACTTAAGAGCATTGATGGAACATTTGGGCAGATGAGCTGTTAAGGGCCAAGACAATCCCGACCACGGAATGGATGCTCGACAAGAATATTTGCGAAGTGTTATTCGAAAAATGGGGACAACCAGTGGTGGACCTATTTGCGACGCGGTTCAACCACCAATTGCCGGCGTGCGTCTCCCCGTTTCCAGACCCGCAGGCATGGGCGACCGACGCGCTATCCATTCCGTGGGGCAGAATGTTTGCGTACGCGTTCCCACCTTTCTCGGTGCTTCAAACGGTGATCAACAAATCAGGGAGTCCGAAGTGACATTCATCGTAGTAGCACCATTCTGGCCAGCGGCGTCATGGTTCCCGGACATCCTCGAACATCCTCGAACTCAAGAGACAGGAACCAGTCCCCCTTCCGTTCGTGGAGAAATTGCTACTACAGCACAGGGGACAGACCCTCCATCAGAATCCTGGGATTCATCATCTTCACGGGTGGCTACTTTAAGGATCAACCTACAGAAGAAAGGATGCTCTGTGGAGGTGGCGGAAATGGTCATAGTGGGCCTCAAAGAATCAACGCGTAGGAACTATGAATCAAAATGGAAGAAGTGGTACAGTTGGTGGTCGGACAAGGACGTCGACCCGTGTAGCCCGTCCGAGTTCAACATAGCAGATTTTCTGGAAGGTCTTTTCCATAAAGGATTGGCAAGTCGGCCATCAAGGGATACAGGTCGGCGATTAATTCGGTTTTGTCGTGCCTGGGGGCACAAGGAGGTGGTGAAACACCAACTACTGTCGAAAGTCATGCTTGGTTTTGACGAAGCGAGACCGCGGACCTGGATACTGTTTCCCAGGTGGAACCTTCCATTGGTCCTCAAGAGCCTGTAGGGTCCACCGTATCAACCGCTTCGGAAGGCGTCTGTGTTACATCTAACCCAAAAGACAGTTTTCCTTATAGCACTAGCTTCAGCAGCAAGACAGAGTGAGGTGGCTGCTTTTTCTAGGGGGCAGAACCATATTCGTTTTGCCAGGAACTGGTCCAAAGTAACTGTCTTTCCCAGCACACTTCACGGTAAAGAACTTGAGACCAGATGTGGCTCCAAAACCTAGCTCTAGGCCCGTTGGTTCACGCGGGAGATGAAGAAAAGTTGCAATGCCCGATCCGAGCGCTTCACCACTACTTGTCCGGACGGAAGACAAGACACCAGCGGAAGATGACACGAGCCCAGCACCATTGTTTCTGCAGGCGGACGAAACGCGAGACACCAGTCAACAAAGCAGTGACTCTATTCAAGTTGGGAAAATGGATCTGCTCGGTAATTCGGAGGGCGTACAAGTTGGGGGCAGACTGTGCGGATCTACCACGCAACATCGGAGCACACAAACTAAGGGTCCTCGCGGCATCGTAAGCATACGGCCGCGGGACGCCTCTGGACGAGGTGGTGGCAGCGTGCGCATGGAACAGCCGGAACACCTTCGTGTGCCACTACCTCGGGGACACAAGTAGAGAATTTGGCGCCACAATGATCAGAGAACACGTGCTGGCTGGACAGGTTCACCCAATAATGGGACAAAGAGGTGGCACACAGCTAAAGTCTCACAAGTGTCAGCAACCTCACGAGTGGAGACGCAAGTAGGAGGAAAGCAAGTGCACCCTGGTTAAAGCAAACCACACACAGGGAAACTAGCACACAAATGACAGCCAACACAGAAGTGGGGACAGTCACGCAGATGGCGATAGGACGAAAATGAAGAGAGAGAAGGTCGCACACACAGTAAAAGGTGGGTAATTGGTGCGACCTTTTTTTCTAGTTACATGGTGACTAATTATGGTTTGAAATATCTAGTTTTCAGGGTATGTTCAGCACCCGCCACCAGGGCGACAAAGTCAGCATGAATTACTGAAGGTCAGTATTTTGCAGATAGTAAGAAACGAAAATTTTAACATGGTTTAAAATTAGTTTTTACTGTCCTAAAATACTCACCTTCAGTAATGTAAACTCCCCCGCCACCGTGCAATTGCTGAACAGAAAGGTTCGATAAGCGTTTGTGAGGATTAGCCAAGATGGCGGCCGTATGTGTGTGTAGCCACAGTGGCGCGCCTGGCGGGCAGAGGGAAAAACTCACGGAGATGACAAAAATAGATTTTATTTTTGTTTTTGGGCAATGATAAGCCAAAATAAGCGATTTTAGCATGAATTACTGAAGGTGAGTTGTTTAGGATAGTAAAAACTAATTTTAAACCATGTTAAAATTTTCGTTTTTTTTTTTACAGAAATAATTTTTGAACTTAATTTCCAGCTCGCCTCGCTCTGGCAGCAGACGTGAAACTCAAGGTCCTTGGGTTGCAGGGCTGACCAATCTCGGCAACACTTGTTTTCTGAACAGCGTGTTGCATGTATTAAGATTTTCACCTGGATTCCTCTGCCACCTGCACCGCCTTTGTCTGCAAATAAATGTCATCCAGGGAAAGGTAACTTTTAGGTGTTAAAGTTGCATGCATGGCTCTGGTTTATTAACGCAATGCTGACGTTTTAAGATCCGGATTGGTTTTTCTTCTTAAGAAAATAATTTCCTCCCTTTCGGTGCAAGAAAATAAGGTAGAAAAAAAGCTGCAAACAGGGGCTGATAGTAGTGAATAAAATATAAACATACGATAGCACCAAAGATTTTTTTATCCCGGAGCTCCTCTCCAATTAAATTTTTGCTTTATTATCTGCATTAAAACAACTCCTAACAAGAGTTGTAAATCCTACTTCTTCCCAACCAACACGACCTACGATAGCTGGATCCAGGCACCTCATGTGCCGCGCAGGCGCGGAGTACCAGCCATATTTATTGTCGGGATGCATTTCCGTCAAGAAGTGTTTCCGTGACATCCCCGGGTTTTGAATTTTTCTGATGTGATCGAACACCAATTATTTGTTGTCATCCACCTTTTTTGTTGTTGGCGGAATAGTCCGTAGTGATATGTGGTTGTGAACCCTGTATCATTTTAGAAGTGATTTTCCTCGGATTTTGTGTAGGGTTGTCACGATTATAATCACTTCATCAAAATTGAAATTCACCTGATTATAATCAAGGACCAGGTTAACACTCGACTGTTGATATACAAGTATGAAAGAACTTGCACTAACCTAAAATAAAATACACTGCTGTTGAATCTTCCTCAGTCAGGAACGTGTGTGTGTCTTGTACTGTTTTTTGCCTGATCTATACAAAAATACGCAACCAAAGTAGGAAATTAATGGCCACATTCAAACCCTAAAATCCCAGAAAAAACTAAAGGACTTTGCAACTTATGTACTTCTTGGCCGCAACTAGCAACTGCAGCTGATGTGACTGTTCATTTAATCGGCTCATGTATGAGGAATGTGCCACATCACCTACACCGGCTTTACTAAGTAATAGTTATTGGTTAAAAACTATTGGTTATCGATTTTTAAACCACGGCTGCGAAGATTTGGCCGCTCGACATGCAAATCTTCGCAGCCGTGGTTTAAAAATCGATAACCAATAGTTCTTTAATAAATAACATATTTATATCAAGGTTGGGACGTCAAGCTAACTCGTATTTAATTAAAACGTGTTTGTGTTTTGTGAAAGGTCATTCCATTTTAGTTTACTGAGGGTGGAGTGGTTGGTAGACGAGTCGTCGTTTGCGTCCGTTTGTGGGGGATTGGGCAGCGTCGTTTCGCCGTATTTCACGCTAGCCTGGTCGCTTGTGTTTTCGAAGCTTTTCGGAGTGATAGAACTTATAGAATGACATTCTGGGAAGGTATGTAATTCATTTTGAGCGTTTGTAATTTGAGAATTGTTTAAAAACTAGGTAATAGGGTAGCGATATGAATGAAGGTCATTGCATTTTAGTTTGCGGGTGGAGGGGGGAGTTAACGCAGCGTGAATGGCTTAGATATTGCCCAGACGTATAAGAGTTTGCAGGGATGGGATTTCATTCCTTTTAAGTAATTAAGTTTTATGCGTTTTTATTGCGTTACGTTTTTCTTTTCACGATGTAATTTGGTCGTTGGTGTGTGTTCCCGGTCGCGTGATCCGGAAGTGTCAAAAGTGTGGGTTATTGGCAAAAGTGTGAGGTAACTTGATAACCCACACTTTTTGGGATGACGCACACTTCCGGTGTTGGTTAACGGGATTTAACCAACGGAAATTTTGCATGGCGTTAGGTTAGCGTGACGTCACAGCCGTGGTATAAGTATTATTACTGTAATAATAGTTACTGCGGTGTGCATGTTAACATTGAAATTTACACGCGGCAATCACATTTTAAACTTTGGTTAACTAAGAGATCTATACGTATTTGGCATTTTGGCAGTCGCAACTGCCAAGCAAGAAGTAGAGCAAACTCTAGCAACTTTAACTATGTCATAATTATTGTTGCAATCTTACATGTTATTAAAATCTGATTATAATCAAAATAATCATGATTATTTACAACTCTGATTTTGTGACGAGTCGTAAATCTACAAGTCTTGGTAGCCTACTGTAGGCTTATTTCCAAACCGAGCAATAACCGCTTTTTATGTTGCTGCTCGAATTTTTGAAGAAACTATTGTGAGAATGGCGTTATATTTTAACACTGGTTGCTCAGTTTTTTTAACTGGTTATTTTTTGAATGATTCTTGATGTCCTATGGATTCTCTTGAGGCCTATGTTTGACTCCGGATGCTAGCCTTGTTCAAGTTTACGTTTTGTACGCTTAGATTTCAAAGTAAAGGATATTTACCGTTCCACTATCCTTGCAAATTTTCGACAGTCATTTTTTTCTGGAGTTGGAGGGGCTCAGAACGACTGTCTTCATCAGGCTACCACATCACCGTTTACTTCATCGTGATCATTCGTCTGCTGCTATCGTTCGTTAGAATGCGGCGCGAGGCCATAGCCTCCGTAACTTGCAGGCCAGTACACCACTTCTCCTGCAGCACCTTATTAAACTCTCCTCTTAGCAGGAACTGAATGATTGGGTTTGAAGGTCCCTGGATATTCATCAGCACAGCCTTCTCTCGGCTGTGGTGTTGAATAGCCAGGGATTCTAGGCTTCTCAGATGCACATCATTGTTAGAGTTGGACTTGAGGAGTGTCACAGCATACAAAACGTAAACATGGACTCGAATTTTCAAAATAAGCGATGTGACACATGTAAACGTGGTCTTGTATTACACTCGTGGTGAGGCCACCTTGACACCGCCGAGCAAAAACCTGAGGGCAGAAATCTTCGTTTATTTGGTGCTACCGCACCAAAAGACCTCGCTACATAAATAGGCATATCTCCCTGGAAGACGCTTCTAAGACGATTTTAAATTAACCTTTAGCTTTGAAAGTAACTTATGGTTCGTTAAGCCATCGGCATTTAGGACGTTAACGGCCATAACGTAAGGGTTCACGGTCCTTTCCTAAACACCAGCTTTTATTCACCGTTTCATTAATCAAATTTAATGTAAACAAAGGCCATTGGGTCAGTTAGATTTGCAGAAGCATAGTACTTCATGAAGTGTACATCCCTTTTCTAACGTGATATTCTGATGTACGGTTTGATCTTGTGGGAGTACCATTCGAAACATAACTGTAAGTTAAGGTCTACTATTATAAGTCAGTCGAGACTGTTTGTAATTTAGAGGGCTCTTTTGCGAAATCCGTGTTGCCTAAAATCAATGTTTCTATTTGAAATTGTTTTGTGAACTAAACCCAAGTTCTGATGTGCGAATTTCAATGTAAATTCAAGTAATGTTTTTAAACTAAAAACTAAGTTGTAAATTGGTAATCCAAATGTGAAGTGCAATCTTAACATGTATGTTTAAAATAAAACCAGGCGTTTTAAACGCCAGTTAGTTAACTAGTTCGATGATTGCTGGAAGTTAGTATTTAAGACAATTCTCTTCAAATTTAAATTAGCTAGCTTTTTCCCACCTTGGTGGCAGCGTTACCCGCTTTTTATCACTAGTCAGATCTTAAGATTAGGACTTCAATGCTCCATTCCCTACGCCGGGACAGTAGCAGTTGTGCTGTTTAACCCAAAACGTACGAAAAGAAAGTAAGACCCAGTTTCACCAGGCACCGGCGATGCTACAATTACAAATGGTGGGAGCAGTGAGATGAACAGTAAACCTGGAGATTAACATTTTTACCCATTCGCCAGTGGCTAGTAAGTCCAGTTCAGTTACTCGCCAACTTCAAAAGTTCATTCGCCAACACTTATTTTTTGTTGGGGGAAAGGGAAGGGCAATTAAAAAAAATTTAGCGGTTAATGTACGTAAATTTTAATCACTATTTAAAAAGATATAAGACGGTTTGTGACAAAGTTATGTCAATTCTAACAACATTCATTAGTAGAATTCGACACATGCTGACAAACTAGTAAAAAAGGATAAATAAACAATATTTTGTTGCATGGCAAGGCATAATTTAATTTCTTGATATGCAGCCTTTCAAGGGAGGGGATGCACCGTCGGAAAGACAGGCAAAAAAAAAAAAGGCAGGCGCTATATCTCCGACTTTTCCAATCCTCTATTCGCCGTTGTTTTAATAGTTTTCCCTCATAATGTTATCTTCCTATAAAGGGAGGGAAAAAAAAAGGTGGGGGCGGGGGCACGTGCATCCTCAACGTGAGATTGCCTTCATAGCTCCCCCGTCCCCTCCCCCACATTTCTGAAGTTTTATTAGGGTCCAATGTGGCTGTAAGTGAGTCCACACCACTTGATTTTCGACGGATTTTCAATGTTGCGTTAGAGCTGGCCGTATCCGCGGAGTTTGCAAAATGTTTAAAAACCTAAATCGGATGTTCGGTTCACAGAAAACCGTGAAAAATCTTTAATATTAACATATTAAAAAAAAAGAATTGATAATAATCGCGTGTTTTACTACAGAAAAAAAATTGCAATACGAATCGTACTTTACGTAGCCAAAACATATTTATTCCGAAGTAAAACAGTTAACAAATAAAATGTGTTAAAATAAAAAGTAGGAATTGCGTATAATTCTTACACATTGTTTCCTTTTTAGTTTTTACCCATCTTCGATCAGCCGGCATGCTTTGAAATTCTGTTCAATCATAACTACGTGTTGGTTACTTGTTTTAAATAAGCGGTAGGCTAGGTCTATTATTTAAAAACAATAAAAAAAAGTTAAATTGTTCACATTGTTCATGTTTAATTGTTTTAGCTTAATCGGCATTGTTTTAGTCATTCTGCTGTGTCTTAGTAGTTTTCCGACGAGGGCGACTAAATCCTGACGCCACTTTAAGCCTAACGGAAGCAGATTTCCGTTTGATCGCTGAAACCGGAAGTTCAGGTTTTACAGCTACCTAACACGTTGGGAGTGGTGGTTTCGACAAAATAAATAGTTTCTGACGAATATATAGTAAATTGAATGGAAATTATAAGCAAATATAAATTCTTTAAACTAGAGTTTGCAGTTAATGCTTCTTAGCGGTGGATTAATACAAGACTGGCTGAACATTTTGGTATCCGACGACCGTCGATGCTTAGGTGGGCAGGCAGGCAAACACGCTAAAAATAAAATAGACGGACAGGGAAGGGGGTGACTTTTAAGTGTTTAGAGCTTGGAAAGAAATATTATTTAAAAAAAAAAAGGTGATTTTGGTGACTGCATCTCTTCAGACTCAAATTGCAGTTCATATTAAGTTACTGTTTTCTTTTTGCATTACAATTTTTTTTTTTAAAGATGTCTTGCTGCAATTGCCAAATTGTCGAGTGGTTGAAAAATGTCAATAGCCAACCAACGGACTTCACTCGCCCCCTGTCTGTTTATACAAGCGTTTCCCCTGTAGCGGCCGAAGCTGCGACTGTAGAGGTGCTTGTAGCCTCGCCGACATCAAGATGGTTTTGACCTTTAACTTCTAGTTGTGGTAGAGGTTTTTACTTTTACGGAAAACAGCACACGTATGTTACTGGCCCACTATGGGTAACAGAGTATCAATTGTCCTAACTGTTGGCTAACTAGACAACATTAAAGGGGGGTATTCGCTGCCACCAGGTGGGTTTTTCTAAATGCAGCTCTAAGTTTAATTATTAAGTGGTTTTCTTAAGAACTATGACTTCTACATTTAGTCTAACTAGCAGAAAAACAAGCGTTTTACAAACTCTTAGGTTTATTAAAATGCAGACAAAATATAAAAACAATTACATTTGAATTCGACTAGTGTCACAAGAAAATAGGCTTTAAATTAAAGCACGGCGATTTTTACAACAGGAAAAATCAACAAGAATTTACATTAAATTCAACTCAAACTTCACACTACTGGATGAAGAGTAAAACGACAATTTCGATTAGAAATGTTTGTGGGACCTCGGGAACCCGTTATAACATGCAAACCGCGGGAATTACATGAAATAAATCTACTTGGTGCAAACCGCGGGAATTACACACAAATAGTCAAGACTATGTTTTCTAAGTCCGACCTAGAATCAAATCTTCAAATCTGTAGATTCTTAGTATTTGGGGAAGCACCCTGGAAAATACGTCGTCTAAATCCAGATTTAGTGTTTAGATTAAGTTCATGATAATAAACATTGAAAGAAAGCTGGTTTTTAGAAAGGAACCGTGAACCCTGACGTTATGGCGATGGGGGCCTAGAATGCCGACTATGGCTCCACCTCCATAATTCCCTCAAAGCTAAGGTTAGGTTAAGTTTAAAACTAAAATTTCGAATGGGGTTTCCAAAGTTAAATTTTCTAAACTAACACTAGTCTAATACGAACCAACTACCTTTTCCCGGCAGGGCAACATTCGGACGGGACATCTCCTATACCGACTAGCGTAGTCACCTCTGGCTTTGAGATCTGATGAGCGTGTGCTAACGATTGCCTCCTGGGGCTGGGGTTATATACACATTACCAGAAGTCGACCAGGAGAGCTACGAGGTGTAACGGCGGATGCTACGACGGAGTAGGTGCTTATAACATCGCCGATCGCCTGGTGTAACTGGATCTTCCTTACTATTACTTTTGGTACTTTTTGGTTCAAACAAGCACAACAGCTACAGTCCCGGCGTAGGGAATGGAGCTACACATGTCCTAATATTGTAGGCTAACAGTAATAATAAGCGGTAACGCTGCCACCAAGGTGGGAAAATTAGGCTAGCTAAGCTAAGTTTAAGAGAATTGTCTTAATTTCTTACTTCTAGCGAACGACGGACGAATAAACCAACTGGGTTTTAAACTCCTTTTGTTATTTTTAAACAAACATGTCAAAAATATATATTTGCACTTTACATTTACATTTGGTAAATCTTCACCTAGTTTAGGTTATAAATGACACGGGGGTAATTTACATTAAATTCGACACTAGAACTTGGATTAGTTCAAATAAAAACAATTTCAAATAGAAACAGTGATTTTCTTAGGCACTAGGGGATTTCGCAAAAGAGCCCTCTAAATTACGAACAGCCTCGGCTGTCTAGTAATAGTAAACCTGTTTTACAGTTATTTTTCTAAGTGTATACGCTAAACATTAAACCTCCTAGAGCTGCTTTTGATAAGTCAACCCCTTAAATTATAGAAGCCGCGGCTACATATAAAGTTGATCCGAGCGTTTAATCTAAGCAACCTTCCACGAAGATCAAACCGTCCTTTGTTTACATTAAACTGCGTTTAAAGAAACACGAAAAAAATAAAGCTGGTTTTTAGTAAGGGACCGTGAACCCTTAAATTATGGCCGCCAACGTCCGAAATGCCGTTTGGCTTGACGCACCATAAATTTACTTTCTAAAGCTACGAGGTTAAGTTAAGTTTAAACTATAAATTTTGAAAGTAAGTCCAAAAATTAAACTTTTAAAGCTAAACTAAGTACGATACGAACCACCACCTTTGCCCGGCATGGCAACAATCGGACCGCGGCATCTCCACTCCCGACCGGCGTAGTGACCTCTAGCTTTGAGAATCCTTGAGCTGTGCTAACGAGTGTTTCTGGGTTTGGGGTTATATACTCATTACCGGAAGTCGGCGTGGACGCCGAGGATAGCTTCGGAGGAGGGGGTGCAGGGAAGAGGAGTCGGACATCTGGAGGAGGAGAGACTGACCCAAATCGGCCGAGCTGTCACTACCGGAAGTTGGAGTGGCAGTGCGGACGACCGGGGTAGCTTGAGCGCTCTGACTGGCTGACGGAATTGAGGTTGTGTTTTGGTTGGATGGATTCAAATTGACAAAGGGAATTGCCGACTTGGAACTTAGAGACCTGGCTTTGAATGTGCAAGTGAGTTTTCAACTCATAACAACGTGATTTTTAGGCCTATTAAAATAAACCACGATGTTAGGCATCGCAACTATTGACGGAGGGGGGGAGGGACGAAGTGTTTTGCACAGAATAAATATTCGACTTTGGGAAACGGATTGCTATATACAAGGCATGTTTTTAACGAATGAAAGCTAGTTCGTTTACGTTTTTAGAGGTTCACTACGGTCGGAGTTTGGACGGAGATGCTATAAAAAATAAACATAAAATCATACACTGGGTCCACGAAAAATATACAAACATAAACATTGGAGCTCCGGTAGGGTTCATGGCAAGAAGTTAAATTTACCAAAATGCATTAAGTGCACAAATAAAAAGATTAAATGTTCCAGCAAGTTTTTAAAGGGCTATACTGCAGTTTAGGTTAGATTTTAAACTGGTTTGAACATCGGACATTTTTCATAAATAAGCAAAGTCGTCACCTGTTACAAATAAAAAATATCGTGTGTTGGCAACATCTAAGACACAACTAAGCTGAAAAGGTGTTTTGGCTTTATGCCTAAAGAAATATCATACAGTATTTACATTTTTATAGTGTAAATCGCCATAAAGACGATGCTCTTCTGGGAGAATAGAGTGCTGCCCTCAGGTTTTTTCTTCGGTGGTGTTGAGGTGTCCTCACCATGAGCGTCTGATACGAGACCGCGTTTACAGAGGTCTGGTTGGCTGAGGGCCTTAAGAACAATAGAAAAGTCGGCAGCACAAAGGATTTTTCGCTTGGCGCCGTTTGAAGGAACAATTATTGACTGCGTGGTAGAGAGAGGCCAGTAGAGTTATACTCATTGTTTGGAACGTAAAAAAGGCCTTTAATTACTACGAATTGTTTTCTTATTAAACCACGATGTTATGCATCGCGACTATTGAAGGAGTGATCTCAATAAATTTGGTTATTAACATTGGGAAGCCAGGTTTACTTTGGGAAATCGAAAGCCAAGTCGGTTTTGCTAAGAAGAACTACGGAAAATTAGAAAGGACGTGTCCGGGAAAATTCATAAGTAAAAATATTGCCTATGCTCCGGTAGTGGGGATGGCAAAAGATTACGTTAAAAGATTATTGTAAAATAAAAGTTTTAAGGTTACCAGCGAATGCTAACACATTTGAATTAATATTTGTAGACGTAAAATTGGGTTTTGGATGTCGGACATCTTAGATCGTCACCTTAAATCTACTTAAGAAATATCAAATAAAATATCAAAGTATCTGTACAATTATTATCGAGGTTAAGTACCTTCACAGAGGAAGCTCCTCCTATCAAACACTAAACTAATGTTTTCGGCTTTATCCCTAACTGAAAATAAAAAGTAAATACAAATTTTTACAAGTGGCGAAAATGGCGTCTCGTGCGCTACGGTGATTTACGGCTTCAGTTTCGTGCGTTTTTCTAAACGCTGTAGAATGACTTCTTGATGGAATTTTCGGGTTCTGTTTGCGGGGGAAAACAGAGAAAGTTCGTGGCATTTAAGAGCTGCTTAAATGAGACGGATCGGACCATTTTCTTGGAAGATACAGGTGTTTGAAGTTGGGGGGTTTTCACGGCCGAGGTGCTGATAAAAAAAAATTGTTTGTTGCCGTAAACGAAGTTTTTCCTCAGGTTGTTGTTAGTTTGAGTTGAGGTATCCTCTCAAATCGGGTGAAGAACTCGGGCCTTCTTAACACCCCCCTGCCATGCTACTATGCCATTTGTGTTGAACAATTCTTCAACCAAGATGTCCGTGACTCCGACACTATAGTCACAAGAAAAAGATCTCCGCATTGCCGCTCATATCAATGCAAATCTGATGTACGCACTGACGACAATAACAACAGTACAAACCGTCAGCTCCAGCAACAAAACCAGTTCCGGAGCCGGGAAGCAAGACTAGCAGTCCCC
>JAHWFP010243762.1:251275-285169 GCA_023313725.1 Lithobius niger
AACAAGCCGTGGACCGACAACTGTGAGGAGGATTCAGCCGATTCCAGATGTGAAGCTCCGTTGCAGTATTCAGTGGACCTTGGCCCCAACAACCATCGTTCCAGTGTAGTGATCCTCACCCAGAGGCGATCTACAGTAAACCAGTATGCAAACCTCTAGGGATCGACCGAGTCCGGATATATCCGTATCCGGCGCCGGATAATGCGGTATCCGGCAAGATCCGGATCCGGCCATTATATTGAGCCGGATACCGGTTGCAACATAACCAAAACATGTCGCCGTAAACATGTTGCATGCCTCGGTAACATTAATCGACGTAAAATAACTAAGCGATCTACGTGTATAAAAAATTGCAGATGTAATAATTACAGTGTAAATTAGTGCACAAAAATGCACTTGGGATAATCGTATTAGGTTTTCATAACTAAAAAAAAAGTTGAAGTTCGACTACGTAAGTGCGCTTACGAAAATATTCTTCTTCCGTTGCAGTACATGGGATACCTTGAAACGATGGTCCTCCGGTTATTCTTCTATTACAGAGTTGTTTATGGCTTCCGAAATCCTTTTTTTTTACGTTTTTAATACCGTCGAAGTAGTTTAAAGTTTTATTCCTAATTTATATTCGCTATCGGTGATAGCAATCAGTTTACGGCCGCCTTCGCGCTCCTGCTCTCTGCCGGCTGTCCACAAATAGACGCGCACGTGCTAGCTTCAATGGCTGTGACCTTGACTCGCTTCGTGTGACGTCGCTTGCGACTGGCCTCCGTCGCGTTAATGATCACGTGATGTACACGTGCTAATCGGGGAATCCCAGCTTTCCAACGCGATCAAGATGGCGGCCGTTTGTTGCGTTGTTGAGTTTCGACAGCTTGAACGAAGGTCTAGTTTTAGCAAACAAAAGCAGTTTCACGTCAATTTTGATGACACGGATAACAAAAAACATCAATAAGGTAATTAAAAGATATTAAATTAAATGAATCCAAACTAGGCGTGCCAAATTACCTAATTCAGTCGGAATTACACCTCTGTTGTATGCAATGGCGGTTTTTCTTTCCAAACAGGACTTTGAATCCAGGGTGCGTCGGGAGTTTTAGAAACAGTTTTGAAGTGACGATAAATCGCGGTTTGGACGCCATGGGGTTAAATTCGAAAAGTAAGACGGTTTAATGACGACATCAAAAACTAGCAAGATATAATAGCATGATAAATCAAAGATGACTTCCATGTTGTAAGAGTCGAGACAGTTTTGTTCATAAAATAAAAAATAAAATACAGCTTTTTTTATGTTGGTTTCATTCCTTTCGGTCTTTGTTGTACTGTGCGCAATACAAAACGGAACGAAAGCAATTTAAAGCTGTAAATAAAAGACCTATTGTGATTTTGATTTTGTTTTAATGCAACCAAAATTAAATAATTTTTTTCTAAAATAAATAATTGGACTACATACTGGTTTCACAAATATTGCAAAATTTTGCTAATTATTTTTTGAAATAAAGCAGTAGGCTAATCAATGAGAAATCCTTCAACTAGAAAAATGTTTTCTGACTGTTTAACCTAATGAGTGCTTTGTTCGTTTCAAAAAAAATTTGCAGAATTTAGCAACATTGCTAAAACAGTTCTGTAGCCTACATGCAATTATATTATACTGGTAAAAAAAATTTGCAGAATTCAGCAACATTGCTAAAACAGTTCTGTAGCCTACATGCAATTATATTATACTGGTACTCATAATAGCGTTAGACTTCTACGTGTTTAATGTAAGAAAATAATGTGAAACAAAGCGAAAATTAACACCATAGCTGCAACTTATAAAGGGAAGAAATAAAACGGCTTTATTTAGTTTTTGTGTGTGAATTACCCGGTATCCGGTACCGGTCCGGATCTGGCACCTAGATCCGTAACAGATCCGGCACTGACATCAAATTATCCGGAACCGACCCGGATTCGGCAAAACGGTATCCGGTCGATCCCTACAAGCCTCTTCATTCGACAGGTGGGAGTTTGGATTGGACTTGACTGACCGCACAGCGGTTGTGTACGGGGTAAGTGTGCATAAGATATGCTTAAGGCCGCCAAGCCATGTGTTGTAGTTAGGAGCCTTTTAGGTATTTTAATTATATATACACCTGAGTGCTAGGTGTCTAAAATAAGTGTATTTCTTGCTAAAACTTACGGGAGATGGGAGAGAAGTGTTTTAAATAACTCGCTCTGCTCAATTTAAAGTAAATTAATTTGCAGCTGCATTTTAATGGTAAAGTTTCATTTATAAGAATTTTATTTTGAAGCTTAAAGTTAAAAATGTCCAACATGGATGAGTTTGAAGATGTCATTAAAGACGTACAGTATAAAGACCTTAAAAAGGCCTGTTTGAAATTAGACCTTACCGTTACTGAAACTAGACACGAATCAGTTACTATTTTGAAAAATGCCGTTGAGGAAGAAAAAATTTCCTTAGACGACCTCTCTGACGAACTAGCCCTGGCTATAGAGAAGAGAGAGGCTACTATTCTACAAAAGAAACAGTTAGCAGCCAAAGAACAAGAGCTTTCACTTAAAGCAGAAGAATTAAGGTTAAAAGCTTTAGAAATAGCCAACACGGACAAATGTATGGCTCACGAATTAGCCCTAAGGGACCAAGAAGCCCAAATCAGGGATAGAGACGCTCTATTAAAAGAGCAAGAAGCACAAATTAGCGAACGCGCTAGTGCTCGTGAATTATTAAAATTAAGCAGATCGAACCGCAGATCGAACCAGCAAGGCTAACTGCTGCAAATCTTGACAGTAATTCAAGCCACAGCAGTGGTACCGTAACCCCTTCTACTCCCAGTGTCCCTGTAAACAAACCTGGTAAAATTGCTGATGCTGTCAGATTTGTAAATAAGTGGACTTCCAAATCGGAAATCAATAGCTGTTTAAAGATTTTTTAAAAGACTATGGAAACGCAACGGATAGATAAAACTGAATGGAGACTCCAACCTCTATTAGGAGAAATTTTGATTAAAGTGTGTGATCAAATGTCAGTTTTAGAAATGCACGATTATGACCTAGTTAAAACAAGTTACTAGATAGGTTTGTTCAAACTAAAGAGTCGGTTCAAGCCCAGTTTCGTTCCCTTGAACGTGAACCAGAACAATTGTTCCACGAACATGCGTTTGAGTTAGAAACCCTATTTTCCAGATGGGTATCATTAGCTGAAGTAAATGGCAGCTACGACAAGTTGGCTAATTTAATCCTACAATTCACCAAATCATGTCCTATTGCACTGCGCAAGTGGTTGCCGGACCTGATTAAACTGGGACGTTAACTAAAGCAGCCAAACTCACCAAGTTCACCACCAGAAATAAGCAAATTTCTGCCGACATGGCCCTTAAAACAGGGAAGGCACAACCTCGTAGTGCTATAACGGTTATCCGTTTAAACGAAAACTGATGTGTATAAGTTTTTCTGTATTGCTAAACGATTAACCGAATCTGATTATTTACCTCACAATAGGGCTGGGATCGGTTACACGGTTAACCGGAAACCGTTCCATGTTCGGTTACACGGATTATAAAACCCATATCCGAAAAACGTTTGATGCGGGCACCATTCAAAACACGCGGTGAACGGGCCAAAAATAGCCAAGTGGCATCATTTAGGCCTACTAATCAAAAACTCAAAATCAGTGAAAGTAGAAAAACGGGGTGGGTAGGGGGCAACTTATTTACAAATAATCCGCGTGGGCTTGTTGTCCCATCGAAGCTGCTTACTTTCTTTGAAACAAACTGCTGATCGTCAGCGCGTACACGAGGCAGTTAAATACAAGCTGGCCAGCATCTGCCCTCCCCGCGTTGTGGAGAAGTGGACTCGTCTATACCTACCGCGAGCGGCAGGGAAGCGACGTCATAACACGTAAACGAAATGCGTTGATACCCGTAAACGCAAACATGCTAATTTTTCTGGCTCATAATTTGAAATGAATGGAACATTAATAACAAAAACGTTGTGTTAAATTTGGTTTTGTCTTTGGCTTACATTGTCGTAAATAGGCCTAAGCCATCGTGACGAAATTTTAAAGCTACATAAAGTCAAAGTTCTTGATAAAGTAAATACTTAATCAAGTTCAACTTTCTTCTAGTTTAAATCCCAAAATGCAACATGTAGTCAATAATTGTGCTTGTCTTACCAACGCCTAAATCATATTTTTTTCAGCTTGTTTTTTAATAATATATTACGCAGGTGTGAAATTTTTTTGGCTGTTTTTTTTGGGGGGGCTGAAAACGTAAAAACGGTTTTCGTGTAACCGACCGAAAAAAAAACCGGTTAAACGGATAACTAAAAAACCGGAAAGTACCAGCCCTACCTCACAACAGCACAAAGTTTAAATTTAATAAACGTTATTTTGTGACTTTATTTGGTAGTTAACATTAAAACTACCAGAATATTAGCTGCTTTCGTTGCATCCAACTTGTTCAGCAGCTGTAAAACCTGAACTTCCGGTTTTGGTGGTGAAATCGAAACCAGCTTCGGTTAGGCTTAAGTCGCGACAGGTTTTAACCGCGCTCACCCAAAACGTAGCGGGACACTGCAGAATAGATGAAATATTATCACCACATAAGTCAATTAAACAATTAAAACTTTTGTTTAAACAATTGTTTACAAATTGTTCAAAACAACTAACGATTGGATGGTTAACAAAGCTAAATTCCAAAGCGTTCCGACTGAACCAGATTGTAAAACAATCGCAAATGTGTGAGGATTTCCCGCGATTCCTGCTTATTTTATTTTTTTAAATTTAGGCTATTGTTTAACATTTGTTTTATTTCAGAATAAATACGATTTGTTTACATAACGTGCGATTCGTGTTGCGTAATTTTTTTAAATAAAATTAGTAAAACGTAGTTATTGAATTTTATGTTGACTTTTTTTTATCTTAGTTTGTTGCGTTGTTGTTATTAACGTTAGATTTTACACGGTTTTCGGTTAACCGAACGTTTATTTAGGTCGTTTTAAACGTTAAGCAAATTACACGGAAACTGCTAGCACTACAACGTAGTGCTTCATCGTCTGAACAAGCTTCTAAAGCTTCCTCCAATTTTCGAAGTGGCAACAAAGCCTCTTCTACTGCAGCTAAACCGTCCGGTTCTGCAGCATCTTCTGCCGATTCGGGTAAAGAAGACTCGTCCAGCAGTAACAACTCCAATCGTGAGTTCGACAGGCTTAGAAAGAAGTTTGAAGGTGTTTGTTTCTTTTGCAACAAAATCGGTCACATATTCATGAATGGTCTGTGAATGGTTCTAAGTGTCTTGTTTTGAGAGACACCGGCTCGACACACGATGTTATTGCTAGGGATTTTGTTAAACCCGAGCAGTTCACGGGTGAATACACCCATTGTCACAACGCTCTCACAGAGCAGACAACCGCCCACGCAATCGCAGTGATTGACGTTGAAACTCTGTATGGTAGGATCCAATCCGAAGCCTTGGTTTCAGACCACATGGGACCCCATTTCCAGATGCTTTTGCGTGTGCCCTCACAAACAGTATTGGAAGAGAATGGTTTAAAGGCCCTGCCCCCTTATTCTAACACCATCACGCGTTCACAAACACGTATGGAACAACAACTCCCGATATTAAAGGCTAAATATCTTGAGATCGAATCCGAAAGTGAAGACGACTCGGACAGTGACTCTTGATTCGAGTGTAGTTCCCCCTTCACAAGAAGGCTTTGTATCTCCTAAGTTATATAGCTTAGATACAGCTATTTTAGGTCCTCAGTCAGATCAGTTAACTAAATTTCTGAAGGTTGACAAACCCGAATTTGCGAAGTTGCAGTTAGACTGCCCAACTTTAAAACCATGTTGGCAAATTGCTGAGCTCCCGCTGGACCAGCAGAATGAAAACGAACAGTTTTTCATCGAGAAAGGATTGCTTTTCCGAAAGCCCTTTCGGCTTTTAGGAATACCGTTAATCGAGAAACAGCTAGCGCTTCCTAAAGAATGTAGAGACTTAGTCTTAAACACCACACACGCTAATGAATGGGCTGGGCATCTAGGCCGATCCAAAACTTAAGGATAGAGTGTTGACTAGCTTCTACTGGCCACATTGTTTTACCGACATTGACAACTTTGTTTCCACTTGTTTAACCTGCCAGAAAAATGGTAAATCTGGACAGAAGTTTGTTGTCCCCATGGTGCAACCCTTCCCAATGTCGGTCGCCACTCACCATTTGGCGAGTTGAAATCAACAGTTGGCGACTTGGAATTTAGCCTTACTCGCCAAATCGGCGACTAGCTATAGAGCATGCCACTAAAAAAGGGGTATCTCTGGAACCGTATAAGTTAGAGACGAATGGTTTGCGGCGTTATGCTCAGATTTATAAGGGCTATATAACTGGATTTTCTGCATTAATACTGGAGTTTAAGAAAATTGCACAATTTTGTTAATGCATAAATTAGAGAAACCTTTCATCACACAAGACGTGTTACGTATGTGGCGAGTAAAAATTGTGAAATGGCGAGTGCTTTGTAAGGTCTACTGGCCAAGTGGCGACTGCTACTGGATTGACATTCGGAAGGGTTGCCATGGTGCTAGTGCCCATGGATGATGAGCCATTCAACAGATACATTATTGATATCGTCGGCCCCATCAAGCCTACCAGTAAGGCTGGTTATAAGTACATTTTATCGTTACTTGACCCTTCAACAAAGTTTCCAGAGGCTGTGCCTCTTAGAGGCCAACAGCCAGAGCGTTGTAGATGCTCTCCTCCTTGTTTTCTTAAGGTCAGGCTTTCCAGCCGAGCTCCAAGCAGATTTAGGCTCGTGCTTCATATCTGAACTTACAACTTTATTCTTGGAAAAATTCGGTATAAAGTGTGTTAATTCCAGTGAAAACCACCCGCAATCGAACAGCGTTGAACGCTTCCACAGGACACTCAAAGCGGTGCTGAGAGCTGTCTGCTACGAGCATCCCCAGGACTGGGAGAGGTGCTTACCAGGAGCAATGTTTGCCCTGAGAACTGCTCCTCGTGAGAGCACTGGCTTCACTCCAGCTGAAATGGTCTACGGACGCAACCTCAAAGGCCCACTGGAGTTGGTGAAAAGCCATTGGATCGAGCCGGACGTTCATCCATCCGCATTAGAATACATCTTGGTCCAGAGATTTGAACATTCTCATGAACTCTCTCAAGAGAACATCATTAAGAGTCAAATGAAAAACAAATCATACTATGACATTTAGGCAGTTGAACGTTAGTTCAAAGTAGGTGATAAGGTTCTAGTCCTGAAACCAGCAAGAACTAATAAGTTGGATATTTATTGGGATGGACCATGTGAAGTCTTGAAACGATTATCTGATACAACTTATGTTATAAAGAAATCGTTTGGTCAACAAAAAGAGACCATTTATCATGTGAATCTTCTCAAGTCCTATCTGCCTAGGGCATCTATCTGATAGGGCCCTATCTGATAGTGCCTTGGGAGGGGTCAAGCAATCATTCTTATAATGACGAACGTGAGCTTCCTCACACCGACCATGTATGGACAGGTCAGCCTGGAGATGGCCACCTTACTGCTAAGGCCACCACGAGTCTTTTCAAAAAGACAGGCAATTTGACTGAGTTGCAAAAAAACGACCTACTTGAGGTCTTTGAAAGAGTAGACGGTGTTTTCTCTACTTTACCAGGACGCACTGATCTTGTCACTCACGACATTGAGTTAGTTGATTCCAAAATCAAACCCTGTAAGTATGATCGCCACGCGAAATTCGAAAGGGATTTGATAGTCACTGAAATCAAGCGTATGCTTGACTTGGGCTTAATCATTGAAACTGATTCCCCACATGGTTCACCCATGATCATTGTACAGAAAGACGATGCCAGCCCGCGTCCTATGGCAGACTACAGAGAACTAAACAACAATACAGTCACAAAAGTCTATCCCATTCCCAACATTGAGGAATGTATTGAATGTGCAGCTAAGTGGAAATATATTTCTATCTTTGCCCTCAACTGTGTATTCTGGCTAGTGCGCTTGACGCCACAGGCTTCAATGGCCGCCACCATCACAACTCCCATTGGGAAGTTTGCTCCCCTCATGATGAACATGGGGATGAAAAACGCTCGATTTTGCTTCCAAAAGCTTATGGATAATGTCACTCATGGCATGGCAGAGTATGTCACACCCTTCCAAGACGACACTGCTGTAGGGGCCAAAACTTGGCCACAGCATCTCGAAAACATTTTTAATTTCCTCTCTGCTGTCAAGAAGGCCGGATTGACGGTAAATGCCAAGAAATCGCAGGTCGCTTGCAGCAAAACTACTTTCCTCGGCCATGAAGTTGGCAATGGATCCCGCACACCGTACAAGGTGAAGGTCTTGGCCGTGCAGAAATTTGCATGACCCCAAACTAAGAAAGATGTCCGTTCCTTTCTCGGTTTGGTAGGATATTACCAAAGGTATATCCCTCACTACTCTGAAATCTGTGCATGTCTCACTGACTCCTTGAAAAAGGATGCACCAGATCCCGTCATTTGGGATGAGTCTAAGCAAGCTGCTTTTGATGCATTGAAAACCTCTTTAGTGACGTATCCGGTCCTAAACTTTTATTTTACAGTGAGACTGTTGCGACCGTGGTATGGGTTGTTTTGCCACAAGTGTTTGGAGAAGATGAACACCCCTGTCTTTACGTTTCACGTAAACTGACAGCATGTGAGCAAAACTATGGGACAACAGAGAAAAAATGCGCGTGTTTGATCTGGTCAGTTGCCAAATTGCGTCCCTACATCTATGGAACAAAATTTGTCATAGAATCAGATCACAACCCGTTGCACTGGCACAAGCAAATGTGTGGGAAAAACCCCAGATTGCTTAGGTGGAGCCTAACCCTACAAGACCACGACTATACAGTTCGATACAAACCTGGAAAGTTTCACGTAAACGCGGATACTCTCAGCAGGTATTTTGTTTAAACATTAATTGTTAAAACACGTCATTTTCAGTACAAATTGACTGGAAATTTAATTTTTATCTTTAAATTTTGTTAAGTGGTATATTGAAAGTGCAACCACACCAAAATGAACTTTCAGCTATTTCCCGTTTTGGAATTCACACCTAAATTTTAAGTGCATATGTTTTACTGTTTTTGTCACTATCAACGTCTCCCTTTGTGGGAGAATATTGGCAAAGATTGTAACGACACTAATTAAATATTCATTAGGAATATTCTACGGGAGTTGCAACTTGTCCCCAGTTGGCTCCTCTTTAAGTTTTAAACGAAATGGTTTTCTTCATAAGAAAAACCCGTCTGTCTCACCTCTGAGGGCAAAAAGTTAACTCTGCCGTTAAAAGGTTGCTGGTTATTAACCCTCTGGGCCCTAGAAGCCGATATATCGGCTTTACATTATATACGTTTGAGTTAAGAAAAGAAAACCTTAGGGCCCAGAGGGTTAACCATAAAACCTCCCAGTGTTGTATTTTATGTTTTAAGTTATGGGTCATACCTAAAAACCCTTCAGTGTAGAAAGGTTAAAATTGTAAACAAGTTGTTTGGTAACCTTAAACCACTCCAGTGGTAGTGGTGGTGGTGCGCTTATAGTAGCCTCTATTCCGATCCTTATCGCAAGCTAGGTCCTGAGGAGTATGCCCAGGGGTCTTTTTTCGAGGTTTTCCCAGATAAAAAAAGTAACTTTCTGTGGACGGCTGACTGGTTAGAGCATTAAATGTTGCGATTATCTCATTTGACGTTAACAGCTACAAAACCCTGAAACTGTAACTTATATAATCAAAGAATTTTTTATTTTTTTTATTAAATGTCATTGCTCCAATTTACTTAGTGGCCTGTACGAATTTCCTGCGAAAAGCAGCGCGGACAGCACAAAGTTAATTTTTGCAAAACAGTATCCCTTTAACTGTGTCAATTTTATTTGCAAAAATTTCTTGAGCCACCAAAAACGTCAGTCCCTCAAAAATATAAAATGGCAATTTTTATTTTTTGTAAACAGTGTATTTTATTCAATGTGGTGATGTATTACACAGGAGATGTATTTCTCATTAGGTGTATTCCTTGGTGCATTAATTTATGCAATTTATTTACATGGCTAGCATGTCTTGTGTGCACTGACCCTTTCTGTTGTAGCATTTATTTGGAGTTCCACAGGAACCCCGAATAAAGTCCTCCGTGTGGGGGCATATTGTAGTGGCGGACGCTACGACGGCCTAGGTGCTTGTAACGTATCCGCACTCATGGTTGACATCCAGCTTGTAGATAAGACTGAATAATTAATTACTTTCTGACTATTATGGCTTATAACAGCACAGTTGGCCCTCAAACCCGGAGGGATTGAAGATACTTTCCTATTTTAAAAATGAATAGGCCTAACCAGAAACTATCTACCTGGTCTTTAAGGCTGCCACGACCGGTGGGTAAGTTTAAAAGCTAAGGGGGTTTAGAATAAAATGGGCTACATGTTATTTAAACGCAAGCAATTAATCTACACTAGAAACCGTAATTGAAGTTTTAAAAACTCTTGGTTTTAATAAAAATCGCAACAAATGAAAAAGGCACTTTACATTTTGGTTACTAGTTACAAAAGAGAGCTTTGAATTAAAGCAAGAAGGCTTTCCGTGAAAGCAAACGAATTTACATTTAGAAAATTCAAGAACAGAGCAACAACTGGCTTTTACATAAGTATACACAATTTCAATTAGAAAAAGTAGTTTTTGGGTCCAATCCTGAAAACCCTCTAATTTAAACTCGCATCCGCTAAAGTCGTAATTAGTCTTAGACAT
Source organism: Lithobius niger (assembly GCA_023313725.1). Lineage (NCBI taxonomy): Eukaryota > Metazoa > Arthropoda > Chilopoda > Lithobiomorpha > Lithobiidae > Lithobius > Lithobius niger. The sequence continues at coordinate 262,041 of JAHWFP010243762.1, forward strand.
ATATCTCTTTCGCAAAAGAGCGCCTGAATCATCAAGAGCCACTGTCTACCGTTTAAGTTAAAACGTGGTTTAAAATAAACAATGGAACGTTGGTTTTTAGGAAGAGAACCACTCTTACATTACAGCAAGTAAAGACCGAAAATGCTGTTTGGCTTACTCCACTGTAAAAATTCCAAAACAAGAGGTAAGTTAAAAATTGAACTATAAATTTAGAATTGGGGTCCTAAAATTAAACTTTAAATTAACTAGTAACTTATACTGACCACTACCTGTGCCCGGCATGGCAACCTTCAGAACGCGGCATCTCCACTCCTGACCGGCCATGACCACCACTTGTCTTAGATCTGTGAGCTGTGCTCACCCGAGCAGCGCTCGGGGCTATGCTATGGATGGGGAGCAACTGGTGTCTTTTATACTAGAGCGTAGGATTTTGGGTGCAAAACCGCGGACGCCTAGGAGAGCTGCGGGGGTCTGGTTTGCTGAGGGCCTTAAGAACAATAGGAAGTGAGAGGAGATTTGAAAGTAACTTATGGTTCGTTCAGCCAGCGGCATTTAGGACGTTAATGGCTATTACGTAGGGGTTCACGGTCCCTTCCTAAAAACCAGCTTTTTTTCACCATTACGTTAATCAAATATAATGTAAACAGGCGCTATTGGGTCAGTTAGATTTGCAGAAGCACAGTACTTCATGAAGTGTACATCCCTTTTCTAACGTGATATTCTGATGGGTACAGTTTGATCATGTGGGAGTACCATTCGAAGTTAAGGTCTGCTATTATAAGTCAGTCGAGACTGTTTGTAATTTAGAGGGCTCTTTTGCGAAATCACTGTTTCTATTTGAAATTGATTTGTGAACTAAACCCAAGTTCTGATGTGCGAATTTCAATGTAAATTCAAGTAATGTTTTTAAACTAATAACTAAGTTGTAAATTGGTAATCCAAATGTGAAGTGCGATCTTAACATGTTTGTTTAAAATAAAAACCAGGAGTTTTAAACGCCAGTTGGTTTACTAGTTCGATGATTGCCGGAAGTTAGTATTTAAGACAATTCTCTTCAAATTTAACTTGGCTAGCTTTTTCCCACCTTGGTGGCAGCGTTACCCGCTTTTTATCACTAGTCAGGTCTTTAGATTAGGACTTCAATGCTCCATTCCCTACGCCGGGACAGTAGCAGTTGTGCTGTTTAACCCAAAGCGTACGAAAAGTTAACTCCAAGTCATGGAAAGTAAGACCCAGTTTCACCAGGCGCCGGCGTCGTAGCATCCGCCGTTACACATTTTTAAACAGTCTTGTTATAAGTTGATTTCTGTTTTTTTGTGAATATAGTGTTTTAAATTATGATTCAGTTATGTCTTATCTTCTAAATGTGCGATGTGTGAAGTTTTTATTTACAAAAAATAAATTTTGTATATGCCGACGAAAATTTAAAATTACCTGCCATTTATGTATATCCCACCTTTAGTGTCAGGTGTTTTACCTGAAGGGTTGTGCGGCTACCTACTGAAACGCAGTGCCGACCTGGACTTCCAGTCGTTTAGTCGTCTAAAGTCGTGTAAATCTTGGTAACGCCGAGTGCTAAGGGTAAAAGTAGTTCAAAGTCCACACCAGAAGAGTCCAAGTTAGGGCTAAAGTACGTTTATTCCAGTCCACACGGGCAGTACAGGGGTTCAGTGAAAGCTCAGGAGGCTTCACCCTTGGCAGTGCAGAGGAGAGGAGTGTTGGTGGGCCAGAGCCCAGACGTGACCTGATCAGCTGAGACCAGGGCTATTAGTTAAGTAGGAGCTCGTAGTACCAGTAAGCAGCACCAGATGTCCCCACAGCACTTTGTCCTCTCAACTGCACTACTGTGACTCCACCTATGTACAGGTGTAATAGTACAGCAACCACGTAACTATAAATATACACGCAGACAGGAACCATAGATGGCTTATATCAATTACATAATCTTAGTGCACTAGCACTACTTAGCACATACTACATACATATAAGGATCATAGGGTGTGACTAACAACTCTACAATAGGTAAAAGATACCACAAGCTTCATAATACAGGCATATAGGGGGCTTAACACAACATAATATGGCCTTACATATAACTGCGTAGCACGAGTGGGAATACCGTATAGCCTAATGTTCTTGCAGAGCGTGGTGTTCCTTATAGGTCTGCAAAGTCTTTCGGTTCGGGTTAGGTTAGGCCATCTTATAAATAAGCTACCACGTATGAACACAGGGGTGTTTAGAGATCCAAGATCTGTTAACATCGCATGATGCCTATACTGGAGTACTGTCGTTTTGGCTGGTAGGTGTTGCTAGTATAAACGATATTGCATCGAACTGCTGTTTATTCTCGGGAAGTCGTGCGGGAGGAACTATCATGGCAGTGGCACAGTTCTCAGTTGCTTGAGGTTATATGTGGGGTTTATACTAGGCTCAGGCCTGCAAGTGTTCCTACTTTTCCTACTTTTTTCTTCCAATTCCTACTTTTCCTACTTTTAAAAAAAAAGTTCCAACTTTTCCTACTTTTTTTTCTGAGTTTTTCTACTTTTTTTCCAGACAATAATATGCCTAAAACATAATTTTCACTACAGCAAGCTTTGATTGACAGGCAAAAAAGTATTGATACAGGCGCTTTTGAGTACGCGAAAATAATGAAATCTCGCTACGGAAGTGAACACATAGAAAGCAGATGGCTAACTCTACTTCCTGCTCTTCAAAGGATTGTGTCAAATTGGCCTGCTTTGCAACAGTACTTTCTAAAAGATTTGGCTACAAAAGCAAACAAGTCTACTCTGGCATCAAGTCGATATAAAAGAATATGCTTGACTCGTGAGACATTGATTGAGATCAGGTTCCTCGAATCAGTCTGTCCAATTTTCAATGCATTTCTTTTTGTAAACATGGTCTTGTAATAGACATTCGTGGTGAGGACACCTCAACACCGCCGAGCCAAAAACCTGAGGGCAGAACTCTTCAACTCAAGAAGAACATCGTCTTTATGGCAATCTCATTTTAATTCACCAAAATTGTACATTTTGTAATTTATTCTTTCACGTATAAAGCCACCAACACTAGCTTAGTTGTAGTTTAGGAGGGGCTTCCACTGCGCTGGTACTTAACTCACATACATGTAAAACAGACGATATTTTTTATTCTTAAAACAGGTGACGACTTACTTTAATTGTGAAAAATGTCCGACGTTAAAATCACTTGTCTGCTTCTGCAAACAACAAAATCTAACCTAAATGTGTTATAGCATATTTAAACCTAAGCTGGTATATTTAATCTTTTGATTTTGGCACTGAAAGCACTTTGGTAAACTTAACTTATTGCCATGAACCCTACCGGAGCTCAACCTTTTATGTTTATTTATTTTTACGGACCCAGTTCTCAATTTTTATGCATATTTTTTATAGCATCTCCATCCAAACTCCGACCGTAGCAAACCTCTAAAAACGAAAACAAACTAGCTTTCCTACAATTAAAAACATGCCTCGTTAATATCAATCAGTTTCCCAAAGTCAAATGTTTATTCTGAGCAGTACACTTCGTCCCCCCCCCCTCCTTCAATAGTTGCGATACATAATATCGTAGTTTATTTTTTATAGGCCTAAAATCACGTTGTTATGAGTTTAAAACTCACTTGCACTTCCAAGCCAGGCCTCTAACGCTCCCAAGTCAGCAATTCCCTTTGTCAATGCAGTCTCACCAATTCCCGTCCAACCAAAACACTGCATTCAATTTCCCCTCCACTCAGAGCGCTCAGCTATCCTGGCCGTCCGCGCCGTCATTCGCTCTTCCGGTAGTGACAGCCCGGTCGATTTTGGTCAGTCTCTCCTCCTCCAAGAGTCCTCCTCTACCCCACTCATCCCCTCCGTCGCTCTCCTACAGGCCCGCGCCTTCCCTCTACGTTTTGGCCAGGCAGAAGGCATATAAACCCAGACCCAGGAGAATTTCGTTAGCACAGCTCAGGATTCTCAAAGCTAGAGGTCGCTACGCCGGTCGGGAGTGGAGATGCCGCGGTCTTATTGTTGCCATGCCGGGCAAAGGTAGTTGGTTCGTATGACTTAGTTTAACTTTAAAAGTTTAGTTTTTGGACTTACACGTCAAAATTTATAGTTTGTAGCTTTGAAGGTAAACTTATGGTGCGTTGAGCCAAACGGCATTTTCGGACGTTAACGACCATAACATAAGGGTTCACGGTCCCTTCCTAAAAACCAGCTTTTATTTTCACCGTTTCATTAACGTAGCTTAATGTAAACAAAGGCCGTCGGGTCAGTTAGATTTGCAGAAGCGCAGTATTTCATGGAGTGTACATCCCTTTTCTAACGTGATATTCTGATGGGTACGGTTTGATTAATTGGGTGTTCCCTTTTGAAACATAACTGTAGGTTTAGGTCTACTATTACTACACAGTCGAGACTGTTCACTGTTTCTATTTGAAATTGTAAAAAGAACTCGATCCAAGTTCAAGTGTACGAATTTTAATGTAAATTCAAGTCATATTTATAAAATAAAGTTAAGTTGTAAATGGGAAAATGTAAAGTGCGATCTACATTAACATGTTTTAACATGTTTGTTTAAAAATAAAACCAGGAGTTTTAAACGCCCGTTGGTTTAATCGTTCGTCAATTGCTTGAAGTTAGTATTTAAGACAATTCTTTTCAAATATAACTTAGCTAGCCTTTTCCCACCTTGGTGGCATCGATACCGCTTATTATCACTAGTTAGCCTACATTATTAGGACATCGTAGCTCCATTCTCTACACCGGGACTGTAGCAGTTGTGCTGTTTTAACTAAAAGGTACCAAAAGTCAACCCAGAGTGGTAGTAAGATTGATCCAGTTACACCATGCGACCGGCGATGTTACAAGCACCTACTCCGTCGTAGCATCCGCCGTTACGTTTTGTTCTTTCAAGGAGAAAGTCCGTTGGTGCATCTTCTGAATGAAAAAATAGAAGAAACCATGGTGTCATTAGTGTTAAAATTCCTGAAACCGGAAGTTGTGAAGGGAAACACTGGAAAAGACTTACTACATATTGACATTTTATCAAAAGAGAATCGGTTACCCCTAAACCAGATGCAAGTTGGAGCCACAACAAAAGCTGCTTTCAAAAATGAAGTTACGTCACAGTGGTGCAGTATTTGGGAAGTCATTTTCCGGTTGACAGTAGCTTGCTGAAAGACTTGAAATATCTTCACACTCTCGCTAGAAAAGAGAAAGGTGGTGCACAAGCCATTAGGCGCATGTCAATGCTAATTTCTAAGATAATTAAAGCGGACGAAGTGGCTATAGTTACCGATGTATGGAAACTATACCAGCTGGAGGAATCTGTTACTTCTTTATGGTACGTTAAAAAAATCTCAGAAGATAAGAAATCCACTGTTTGCCATAGAATAGACTACTACTGGAACCTTCTGTAGCAGATCAAGTCATCTGCTGGTAGTTTAAAGTTCCCCACATTAGACAAGCTGGTAAAAAGCCTTCTCTGTTTAACACACGGCAATGCAGAAGTGGAAAGAAGTTTGTCAGATAATAAAACGACTGTTTCACAAGACAGAGCTTCCCTTGCACCTAAGACCATCAACGGACTCCGAACAATGAAGTACGCAGTTAAGAAGTATGGTGGCGGATCTGGATATTTCACGAAACCCCAAACCAAAACACAACATAATGTGTAATCGTCCAGAAGAACAGACAACCAAATCCCCGCCCTTCGGCGGACGAATGGAACAAACCCACTCCTCCTTCGTCAACCAAACCGAATGACAACACGTTCTTTCAGCCGAGGAACCCTCAGCCCTTTTGGTCCGACTTTCCACGCTCCCTTTCCGGCCAGCGTAACCAACAGAAACGAGCCGCAACTCCAGATCGACGCAGCCACATCTCGTCACCAGGGGGCAGGAGCTCCTTTCCTAAAAGCCAACAATGACGCCTCCCGCCTTTCCTGCCTTCCAGTCGGGGCAATGGCAAGACCTCACCCGCAACGCAGAAATACTATCAATAATCAAACACAGCTTCTGTCCGATGTAACGGCGGACGCTACGACGGCTTAGGTGCTTGTAACGCCCCCGGTTTCCCTGGTGTACGTGGAGTTTTAGCTTGAGGTTTCTACGGTGTTTACGACGACTTTTTTCGTTATACAACACAGCATGGACACTGTCCCAGCATGGGGGATGAAGCGCCGGTCCTAATTAAAGGGGCCTAACCTTAAACTGTCGGTATCGCTGCCACCAACGGTGGATTTAACTGTTTAACTAGCTAAAATCTAAAAATGGGCTACATATTTAATTTTACACTAAAATACAATTAATCAAGTCTAGCAAACGACTGAAGCTTAAAACTCCTGGTTTTATTTTTGCGACAGAGAATGAAAGTACACTTTACATTATAGTTTGCTTCGAAATCTTTTGAATACCAATTATTTAAATAGGCAACAAGTTTACATTTACATAAAGTAGCAAGTTTGAATATACACTTAGTATTTCATAAATTCAGACAAACACACTTGGTTTGAATAAAGTTTTAAATTTTCACATTAGAAAAAGTAAATCATGAGTGCTCCCGGAGACACCCGCAAGACTAAACAGCCGCAACTGATAGTAGTCTATCTGACAGTATGTTTCAACATGATCAACCGTCCACAGTTATGTTTCTAAGTTTTCCAAGCACAAAAAGATCAACCTCCCTTAGTTCCCTCGAGAACTGTTCTAAGTAATAAAAAGCCCGGCAATTTTACACTTAGGCATCAGTTTGTTTCAATTTGCCTTCCACAAAGATCAAACCGTCATTTAGTTTAGATTAAAAATCCATTTAAAATAAACTGGAAAAATTTGGTTTTTAGGAAGAGAACCACTCTGACGTTATGGGGTGAAAGAAACCTAAGATGCCGCTACAGGCGTCACCACCATAATATTCTCTAGCTAGAGAGTCAAGTTTACAATTAAACTAGAATTTAGAATATGGGGGTCCTAAATTAAACTTTCAAAGGCTAAACTATAACATACGAACCACTACCATCGTGCCCGGCATGGCATTCTCCGGACATGGCGTCTCCACTCCCGACTGGCGTGACCGGTCTCTAGCTTGAGATCTGTGAGCTGTGCTAACTATGCATTCTGGGGCTGGGGTTTTATGCACATTACCGGAAGTAAGCGCGGACTCGCGGGGTAGCTACGGGGGTCTGATTGGCTGAGGGCCTCGAGAACAATGGAAAGTGGGAGGAGAAGTCGGATGAACAAAGGAACTGGGTGCAGAGCCGTTTGAAGGAGTAGGAACATGTAAAACGGAAAAAGATCGGCCTGTTTTGAGTTTCACTCAATTGAACTTTCGGAAATGGGCCTTATTTTGTATTATTGGCTACGGATTGAATATTTACATGTTTGCAACGTGATTAGGCTCTTGTTAAAGCTTATTACTTGGCTTTGGGTAATGTCTAGAACATTACTATTAAATTAAACAAGCTTTAACGGTAAACTGTAGTGTTAAACACCACAACTAGTTTTGGCTGGGGAGGGGGGCAAAATGGGGATTTCGAAGTTTTTGCACAGTTTGACTTTCGGATTTGGTTTGAAAAGATCTTTTTAAGAATTCTTTTAGTGTTTAATAGTAGATCAAGCTATTCGTAGGTTTCGGTGGGTCACAGTCAGGTCCAGAGGAGAACTAAAATAAACATATATACACTGAAAAATTCGTGTCCGGTAGAATGCCAGGTCGTAATGCGTTTATACGTTTGGACCTATGGTAGCGTTTCTGGGGGTAAAAGAATATAAATAAAGTATAAATGCGGTTAAATACATTAGCCTAATTGAATGCTATAACGCATTAAGTTACAGAGAACATTTAACGTTTAAAAGTTTAAAGTTAAAATTCGATCGTTGTGGAAATTTTCCATATGGATTGCGGCCGACAAACACAATAAAAAATATCACACTTCAAAATGGTTGTCTGTACAAACCTCACACAATACACTAAGCTAATATGTTTGGGCTTTTTGCCCTAAAAGAAAAGAATAAAATGAAGATACAGAAATACAGAATTTTATAATGGCGGCCATGATGAAAGTGCGATGTAGTGAGTTTGAGGTGATCTTCAAACGTAGTTTTATGGTTCTTCCTGGTGGAAAGTCCGGATTTGGGCTTCCCCAAGAGTCTTGTATTTTGACAGGCTATTAAATGTCGAAGAGTTTGTGGAAATCGGACCATTATTGCAAAAACGGCCAGATATGCCTCGGCGAGGCATTTGGGTGCCTCGAGAAAAAAATTTCATTTTTGAAAAACAGGCGTTTTTCGCTGGCGCTCGTTTACACCGACGTTCCCGACTCAACCACCCTTAAAAACGTCGCCTCCTTGAAACTTCACCCCTCCAGTATAGGAGTCCCTTTCATTCGAAGTCTCGGCACTTCTGCGAAAGGAAGCTATCAAGGAATGCCACTCACCAAGTCCAGGCATTTACAGCCGGCCAAAGAAGTCAGGAAGCTCCCGACTAATTTTCAACATGAAACCTCTAAACAAATACATTCACAACGAACATTTCAAAATGGAAACACTAGAGTCCATTCGTCTTTCGTTCCAACAAAACGACTGGACAGGCACGATCGACCTGGAAAACGCCTACCTTCACATTCCACTTCACCCTTCAATCACCCACCTCTTTCGCGTCATCTACAACCGAAAGGTCTACGAATTCCGTTGCCATCCCTTCGGCCTGTATGCTGCACCAAGAATATTCACAATGGTCCTAAAACCAATTCTGGCACATCTTCACCAACATCAAATACAAGCCAGCACCTACCTGGACGACTGGGCTCTGAACAACCCAGACCCCCAAACACTGGAACTGAATAGAGACAAGACTTATCTCCCTGTTAAACAAACTGGGGTTCGGAGTAAACCAAGCGAAATCCTGCCTTTCGCTAGCTCAAGTGTTCACATTCCTCAGGTCCTCTTTCAATCTACAAACGGCCCGGATTTGCCGTATAGAAGATCTTCTCCTTCACATCCGACTCTTTCGGAAACAATCAAGTTTCTCCTCCCCGGGAATTAAACTCCCTCATCGGAAAGATGGATGCAATGGCCAACCTTGTCCCTTACGGCCGATGAATGGTCAGGCCCCTCCACCATCACTGCATAGACAACTGGGCAATCAACCAACTAAAACCTGACAAACAGAGCCCATTTGGAAAGGAATTTCCCTTCGAAACCCTACTAGGGTGGTCCGACATAAAAAATCTTACGAAATCATTGCCCCTCCACGAACCTCCACCTGATCTCCTCATCTTTACAGATGCATCGAAAGTCGGCTGGGGCGCACACCTGATCTTTTTGTAAATCTCAGGCCTTTGGCCAACATCGTGTGAACACCATATCAACATCCTGGAACTATGGGCAATCCACCTCGCCCGCCCTTCAACACTTCCTCCCACACATCCAAAACAAAGTAATCCAGATTCAAGCCGACAACACGACAGCCCTGGCCTACATCCGAAATGAAAGAGGAACGAAATCTATATCTCTACACTACCTGACCTCCAAGATCTTCAATCTGTGCATCCCAAACATCACCACCCTGCTGCCTTTACACATCCCAGGCAACAGGAATGTGATTGCAGACTCTCTATCTCGCCGGAAACCACCATCAGGCGAATGGTGCCTCAAGAAGTCCCTCTGCGAATCTCTCTTCAACATCTGGGGCACACCGATGCTGGACCTGTTCGCCACGAAGCACAATGCCAGACTTCCCCACTACATCAGCCCGATCCCGGACGAAGGGCTATCAATGCCCTGACCTTCCCATGGCACAACCTATTTGCTTACCTGTTCCCACCCTTCAAGCTACTACCACAAGTCCTTCAGAAAATAGAAGAAAGCCAGAGCCTATTCCTCCTAATAGCCCCCCTCTGGCCGTCAGCAGCCACTCTTCCTAGACCTAGTAGTCGACACTCCAAGAAGTCTAACCCTTCTTCCAGATCTTCTGTCACAACAGAAAGGATCAAAGCTACACCCAAACCTCGCAAACCTCAACTTACTTGGGGGCCTACTATCGTCAAACTCCTCAAGAATGCTGGTATTCACCAAGAAGAAGCTGAACGCATTGCCTCAAATGCAACCAGAGACTCTACCAACCGCATGTACGACAGCCACTGGTCAAAGTGGATTCATTGGTGTATCACAAAACGTACGAATCCAATCGACCCCTTTACCCGATAATCCTGAGATTCTTCACAGACCTGTTCAACATCGACAAGCTGAAAGGGTCAACTATCCTCGTCTATCGCTCCGCCTTAAACTCAGTCTTCAAAGCCGCCAATAAGACCAAGTTATTATACGACTATCGCATCTCAGCATTACTACGTTCATTCGAAAACGAACGCCCTACAACCAGACGCACCGTAACCGACTGGGACTTATCCCTTGTTCTACAATCTCGAATGGAGGAACCATATGAACTCATGCAAGACCGCTCTCTTTATCTCATTGCAAAACTGTGTTCCTCGTAACCCTTGCAGCCAGCCTAAGGTGTTCCGAAATCCAAGCCCTTTCCGCAGACCCAGCTTACTGCATTTTCGGCCCGAACTTCTCGTCTGTCACACTACACCCAAGAGCTTCCTTCAGAGCAAAAACACAAAAACCATCTGAACCACCAAAACCAATACGTTTTCTGCCATTTCCAACCTCGTAGGCAACGAACCTGAACGCCTCCTCTGTCCAGTCAGGGCACTATGCTTCTACCTAGCCCGAACACAGCATAAAGACATTCGTAAAGGCAGAAACCAACTCTTTCTCCAAGTCGACCACCAGAACGGCAAAACCTCAGCCGCTATGGTGTCACGCTGGATAAGGAAAACAGTCGAAACCGCTTACGATAAATGAGTAAGAGCATGAGGGTGACGGCACATAAGGTAAGAGCAATCTCCAGATCATGGGCCCACCACAACGCCACCCCGATCGAAGAAATCCTGGCAGCAGCATCTTGGCGCCACCAATCAACCTTCACCTCCCACTACCTGAGGGATATGTCAAGAGAAGAATCTGGACTACACCAGCTGGGACCATTCGTCGCAGCCAGGACTGTGGTCAAGCCCCCTTAAGCACTCGGAACGAAGCAGAAGCAAGCCATCCAGATGGAAGCAAGACCCACAAACGGTCCTTTTCAGGGCCACCAATCCCTACGAAAGAGATCCAAGTTCCTGTTTACACTGTTCTGAATAAAGTGCAATTTTTTCTTTTCCAAATAAAAAAAAATTTGGGACTAAGCCTGCTTGCACCCCGGGGCACCCGTCAAGGCGGTGCCCAACACCAATTTTGACGAGGTCAACTGATAATGCTAAAATTGATCAGGTTAATATGTTTTGGCAATAAAGAAAGAACATTTTGCCGGCCCCCAGCTTGGCCGTCTAAAAATTGTTTCTTTTTGCCTAAAACATACTTAACCTAACTCCTTAACTTGAGTCACCTTCTGACATATTGAGAGTAAAATGAATGCCGAAAGCGTCCATGCTCTCGCTTTTATAAGGGAAGACTGCGCCGTACATGCGCACTGGGATATGCAAGCAGGCGCCTGCGCACCGGAAGAAACCTCCAGGAGAACATCACGTTTGGGAAGTATAATGCTAAAATTATCAGGTTAAGTATGTTTAGGCAGAAAGAAACCATTTTTAGCCGGCCAGGCTGGGAGCTGGCAAAATTGTAAACGAGCGCCACCGAAAAACGCCTGTTTTCCGGAAAATTTGAATTTTTTTTTTCTTGAGGCATCCAAATGCCTCGCCGAGGCATATCCAGCCGTTTTTGCAATAATGGTCCGATTCTTACAAACTCTTCGACATTTAATAGCCTGTCCAAATACAAGACTCGTGGGGAAGCCCAAATCCGGACTTTCCATCTGAAAAACTCTCAAATCTACATTTAAAGATCACCTCAAAACCAGCAGCGCTACTTCAACATGGCCGCCATTGTTATAAAATGATTTGTATATTTTGATTTTATCACTCTTCTTTTCGGACATAAAGCCCCAAACTCTAGCTTAGTTGTATTTTAGGAGAAAGGCACTGAACCTTGTGCCCATGTACTGACAACCATTTTTGAAGTGTGATATTTTTTATTGTGTTTGAACGATCGCAACTACTATGAAAAATTTCCACTTAGATCAAACATTGTCCGTTACCTTTAGGGTTCAAACCTCCACTTTAACTTTATGCGTTTTAGCATACCCTCAAGCTAGACTATTTATTCATTTATTTAGCCTTTTTATAATAATCTTTTGCCCCCAGAAACGCTGCCATTAGTCCAAGTAATTAGACATCGGCATTCTACCGGACACGAATTTTAGTGTATATAACTATATATGTTTATTTTAGTTCTCCTCTCAGCCCGACTGGACCCAACCAAACACTGCTACTAGCTTGTACTACTATTAAAACCAAAAGAATTCTTAAAAAGATCTGTTTAACCCATTTCCGAAAGTCAAACTGTGCAAAAACTTCGAAAACCCCTTTTTACCCCCCTCCCCAGCCAAATCTAGTTGTGGTGTATAACACTCCAGTTGTTAAAGCCAGTTGTTAAAGTCCACTGTAGTTAAAGCTTGTTTAATTGAATAGTAATGTTCTCTGCATTACCCAAAGCCAAGTAATAAGCTTTAACAAGAGCCAAATCACGTTGCAATCATGTAAATATGGAATCCGTAGCCAATAATTCAAAATAAATGCCTATTTCCCTATGTTCAATTGAGTAAAACTCAAAACAGGCCCGTCTTTTCCGTTTACATGTCCCTACTCCTTCAAACGGCTCTGCACCCAGTTCCTTTGTTCATCCGACTTCTCCTCCCACTTTCTGTTGTTCTCAAGGCCCTCGGCCAATCAGACCCACGCAGCTATCCTCGGCGTCCGCGCCTACTTCCGGTATTGTATATAAAACCCCAGCCCCAGAACTTAATCGTTAGCACAGCTCACAGATCTCAAGCTAGAGAAAGGTCACGCCAGTCGGGAGTGGAGACGCCATGTCCGTGGGATGCCATGCCGGGCAAAATGGCAGTGGTTCGTATGTTTGTTGTTAGCCTTTGAAAATTTAATTTAGGACCCCACAAGTCTAAATTTTAGTTTAAAAACGTAACTTAAACTCTCTCTAGCTAGGGAATATTATGGTGGTGACGCCTGTAGCGGCATCTTAGGTTTCTCACCCCCTAACGTCAGAGTGGTACTCTTTCTAAATACCAACTCCTTTCTTATTTGTTTTAAACATTAATTCAAATAACTGACGGTTTGATCTTTGTGTGGGATTCATTGGTTATTCACTCCAGACGGACTTTATAAGTAGCCGAGGCTTTTATAATTTGAGGAGTTGACTTAGAAACAGCAACTCTGGGAGGTTTAAGGCTCTGTTTTATCACTTAGAAACAAAATTGTGAAACGGTTGATCTTTCATGCGTGTTTGAAACCTACTGTTTGATAGACTGTAACCAGCCTGGGCTGTTCGGTCTTGCGGACGACTCTGCGGAGCGTTCAGTATTGCTTTTTCTATTCGAAAAATTAAGTAGTTGTTTTATTCTGAAACACAAACGTCGTTTTAGTCAAAACTTGTGAAAATGAATTACATGTTGTAAATTCAAACTTAGTGCTTTTAAATAACTTGTAAAGTGTAAAGTGTTCTTTTTATATTCTCTGATGTTATAATAAAAACCAGGAGTTTTTAACTTCGGTTCGTTTGCTAGTCGATTAACTGTTTAAGTGTAAATAAATATGTAAACCATTTTTAGTTTAGCTCTTGTAAACGGTTAAATTTCCATCGCTGGTGGCAGTGAAATACCAGCAGTATTAAGGTTAATTTAGGACCCTGCACTCCATCCCCCATGCTGGGACAGTAGCCCTTGCTGTGCTTATGCCGTAAAAGTCACAATAATCACCGCAACACCTTAAGCTGAATCTCCGTGTCAAACCAGGAAACCGGAGGCGCTACAAGCACCTGAGCCGTCGTAGCGTCCGCCGTTACAAAATGTTCTTTTTTTTCACTTTTTCGAATTTCGGGCCATGTGCGTAAAGGGAACATAAGAAAACCGGTTCTCGTCCGATTTTTTTTTTAATGGACTAAGAAGTACCTGCTGAGTAATGTTTTCCTCTTGCATTTTTGGGGCAAACGCACCGTTTAGACGTGGTGAAGTCCAAAGTTAGCACCGCGCCGTGCCAGAAAGCATGAAGTTAGGCGAAAGTCCGGCAAGTGAACCGCCAAACCCCAACCAGTTCATTACCTCAAGTGAAATGCCGAAGCCGGTTCCTAACCTTACCGACAATAACAACAAAACCACCCGAAACTGACAATAACAACCCACCTATCTGAACTGTTTACGGGAAAAAAAGTTCAGCGGAGAACATGGAAAGAACAGCGCAAAGAGTGCGGCTTTCAATAATTTCTGACGGCCAAACGAAGCCTTTGCCCCAAAAATGTTATGTGGAAATGTTGTTCAGTTGATCATTTTACGTCGTTCTAACCCAACGAGAGATCAATCTGTGAGGAGCCCTTATTCTTCCCATAAGCCGCCTAAAGTAAACTTGTTCCCTCTATTGTTTATTTTACTACCGAAAGTGATCGTGGCATGAATTTATAATTCTGCCTGTATTCCGTTAGCTATGCACCTAAATGCACTATCCCGTTGTCTCTCACGTTTGACGAATTGATTATACCAGGAGCCAATGAAACGAGCCCCTCCGGGGCGACAACAAACTTACACTAAGTAATCGATTATGCAATAATTACCTGATTAGTAGGAGTCGCATAATTACATGAATTGCCAATACGCAGCAGCAATCGTCGGGCAGCCTTCCCGGCGAACCGTAAATTAGCCGCCATTTTTTTTTTAAGTGATTCGCCAATAGCCCGACAACAGATAGAATACCGTTTTCCGTGCAAGTTGTCAAAACCTGAAATAAGCTGGGCCAGATCCGGTTCAACTTTTTTTTCGTACGGAAACCTAATTGGCAAAAATTTTTAGTCAAGAACCTACAACCCTTCATATGCAAACGATTTACCTATAAACTGTTCAATAACAACGCCTACAATTTGCTGGCACGTCTTCTAATCGAAATCATGAAAAATCGACTAATATTTCAGTCACTTCCGGCCATCCGAGAAAGGTGAGAAGCATGACCCGTTCAAATAAACGACTGGAGTGGGACGAAACGTGATTTAACAATAGCTCACGACGCAAGCCCCTTTTTCTCCCCCACTGTATTTCAATAACTGCTTTATGCATTACATGCATAAGCAGTTAAAAAATGTGTAATTGATGTATGCAGTTGGAACGGCAGACATACTAACAGGACATATCAATAACTGTTTTATGCAATACATGCATATTGCATAAGCAGTTAAAAAAAAGGAACGAAACCAACATAAAAAAAAGCTGTATTTATTTATTTTTCATTTTATGAACAAAACTGTCTCGACTCTTGCAACATGGAAGTCGTCTTTGGTTTATCATGCTATTATTTCTGGCTAGTTTTTGATGCGATCATAAAACCGTCTTACTTTTCGAATTTAACCCCTTGGCGTCCAAACCACGATTTATCGTCATTTCAGAACGCACCCTGGGTTCAAAGTCCCGTTTGGAAAGAAAAACCGCCATTACATACAACAGAGGTATAATTCCGACTGAATTAGGTACTTTGGCACGCGTATTTTGGATTTATTTAATTTAAGATCTTTTAATTACCTCAACTGATGTTTTTGTTGGCCGTGTCGTCAAAATTGACGTGAAATAGCTTTTGTTTGCTAAAACTAGAGGCGTATTTCTCATTACTACATTGTAGCGCGTTCTGGAGTTTGGAGTAGTTGTAGTCGGTTGTAGTGCGCTACAATTGCTGTAATGAGAAATCCATTCGGTGCGAAAACACGCTACTAGTCCAATAATGGCGAAGTTGTAAAGGCGTTTGGCCAAAAATCCAGATTGGTTAGGATACCCGGCACCAAAAATCAAAAACTCGGGGACCCAATTTTTTTTCTTAACGCTCAGTAGCGTTATAGGCTTATTTTTTAAGCCTTCTACTTTAAATTGTGTAACTCCCAGGAAAATGGTTCAAAACGATCAGTCTTCATTTCTTAATAGCCACAGACTTTAGCTTCATCTCTGTGAAAACGGAACTCTAAAAATTATCTTCTACAATTGACAGCAGCTATTTGAAAAACCCTCCAAACTGAGCGCACCACACGCAATCGCCGATCGCCATTTTCCAAAACAGAAATCTTGTACATTTGTAATTTATATTTTTTCTCAGGCATAAAGCCGAACAGCTTAGTGTTTGTTGTGGGAACCACATATATGTACTGAGGAATCACACTCTGCGTTTTTATTTTGAACTTCAATACTAGTTTTGGTTTGTTATAAAAACGTCGATTGCACTCTTATCATTACCGTAACTCGTGTATTAAAAGCCCAGTTGAAGCTAAAGCCCACCCCCTAAAATGCTGTAAAGTTAAAATCATGAAATAGTGGAGTTAAAGCCCACCCCTCAAATTGTCGTTTTTCTACGAAAAATTACCAAAGTTATATGATATGAATAAAGATAGTACTGCTTGCTAAGTTTACTGGTACCTTCTCCCTCCCTGTAGTAATAGTGGACTTTTCCTTTAGCTCCTAGCACGTGCACAAGGCATCTCACCTAAGCTTCCTCCCTTTTTTCATAGCAATTAAAAGGATGTAAAAATTGGTCTTTCAGAGATCGTTCAAAAGCTTCGAAATTTCTGTAATAGATGTCCAGAAAGGTTAGAAAATTGATAATGCTGGATTTAAATCCCACCCCCCTATTTTTGCCAAATTAACTGCATAAACCCATGGGCATTTAATCCACGATTTACGGTATGTGCGGCTGCAATTATAGTTGTAAACTAAAATGCGTTTTAGCATCTACTAACTAGCTGGTTTATCTTAATCCTTTACTTAGTGCTTATAGAAGCAATTTATTAACGTAACTTCTTCCCACAAACTCTACCTTGTCCAAAACTGCATTATTTTTACTATTTTATTTTACCGGACATTTTCTCCAAAAAGTGTTTATCTTGTATTTATTTCATAGCTCCGACCATAGCAACCTCATCCAAATGTATATAAAGCCTTTTACTACTATTAATCTTGCAATAGTTCAGTAACCATCCTTCTATTAAACTAGAATAATATTTTTAATAGCAAACCCCGTCCCCCCCCCCCTCCTTCAATAGTTGCGATACCTAATATCGTAGTTTTAATTTATAGGCCTATTCACGTTGCGAGTTTAAAACTCAGTTCCTATGGCCTCTCAGTTCACAAAAGTCGGCAATTTCCTTTGCTCTTCTGGTTGTCAATATTCCCCTCCAATCCACTGTCAGTATTCAATTTCCCCACCACTGAGAGTGCTCAGCTACCCTTCCCGTCCGCGCTGCCATGCCTACTTCCGGTAGTGACAGCCTGGCCGGGTTGAGTCAGTCACTCCTCCTCCCAAGCGACCCCTCTACCTCACACCCCCCCTCCGTCGCTGTCCTACAGGTCTGCGGTTTCCCTCCTACCTGCAGCCAGGCAGTAGGTATAAAACGAAGCTGAGGGAGAAATCGCCAGCGTTGCTCACTGATCTCAAAGGCTAGAGGTTGCTACGACGGTCGGAGTGGAGATGTCCCCCTATTCGAAATTTTTGTAGTGTATAAACTTTTAATTTGTTCATTTCTTGCCGATTTTATTGTAATCTTTGTGTGCTTTATTTAAAGCTTTCAAAGAATCTTTTTGTAACATATACTGTTCCAAACGTAGTGTAAAAAGTTAACATGTCTGATTAAAAAATCAAGCGTTGTTTTAAACGACAGTCTGACTTCGTGTAGATTTAATTGTATAAGTAAATAACTAAAACCCATTTTTATTTAACTCCAAGCCTGCAATTAAACACCCATCGTGGTGGCAGTGAACTATTAGATAGTTAGTACTTGAAACTTAGATAGGACAGTATTAACTAAGAAGATCGCCAGTACACTAGATGTCGGTGCTCACCTGAAAGGCACCTAAAGAGACGGGTAGCGCCGTTCGTGTCTGTCAACGTGGTACTAATAATGCTGTCACTTTCCACACCCTAAATCGCGTATAATTTGTCGGTTGTAATGTTGTAATACTGCCATTCGTTATTGTTGCTGCATATTTTTTGTTCCGAGTTTTGTTTCCTAGCGTACATTTACATTTTATGAACCGACGTCATCGTGTCGAACGAGTGCCGCCATCTTGAATCGCACTACAAAACGCCGCACTTCAGACGCTTCAACTCGGAAAAGTGGAGTTAAAACCTCAAACGTAATCACAGAAAAAAACTGGTAAAAAATGGGAGCTTTCGCCCATTCTTACTGGGCATTCTCAACTGCTACCACATTGTGGAGTGCGTTGGAGCGCTACAGCCTCACTTCGGAGTAATGAGAAATGCGCGCGCGAGCCACTTTGAAGCAATGAGAAATACGGAAAACGCGTGTGCAAAGCTTCGGAGTGTACTTCGAAGTAATGAGAAATACGCCTCAGCCCCTGGTTCAAGCTGTCGTAACCACAGATTAGAGAGTTTAGGTTTAGGCAGATACGACACTTAATGCTGAAGCACCGTGCCGCATCATGACGGCGTTCTCAGTGGCGCCTTCCCTCGGGAAGAGCGTTCTGTAAGCAGACGCTCTTGCGTGCTTTTGCCGCATTTCAATGGTGAGCTCGTGTGGGCCCCTTAAATGGCTACGTTTTTATGGTTTATCGCCAACAATGGAAGTAAGAATAACGAATCTCGCCGTATTATGAATAGTAATTCTAAATGTTGCAGCAAGAATTATAAACCGTCACGTTCATGTAGATACAAACTTCAGCATCATTCAAGTGAAGTGGATGTGCGTGCGTTCGGCGATAAACTGCACCAACGTTAGCTTTTTTTCAAGTTTCCTAAAGACCTTCCCAGGTGAGAATTATAATAAGAAAAAATCATGCAAGCAGCGTTTAGGTATATTCAATTAAATTTCCCACGGAAAAAAAAAGTATTTTACCGTTACAATACAAATAACATTTTTAAAAATTATTTTTTAGTCCTTAAAAATAATTCACTTGCCAACAAAACTCGGAAAAATTCCGGAAAAAATTACCGTACACTTTCACAATCAAAACAACAGCTTTGTCCTGCAAATTTTCGATAGCTTGGGCTGCTATCTTCTTCGGGCAAGTAAGTAAATTATTTTTAAGGAATAAGCAGTAGATAAAAAATAATAATGTTCTTTGTAACGTATTATTTACACGTTAATTTACGTAGTATATTTTTTAGAAGCTTCGTCAGTGGCTGAAACGGGGGCCCTGACTAAGTCAGGATTCGCACAAGACCATACATACAAAATTCAAGGAATTTTTGCAAGGTCTTTCAAGGACCAATGCAACTTTTTCAAGGATCTTGATTAACAAATTTGCCTTGTCACTCTACACTTAACCCTTAAAGTGCTGAGGGCGAGATAACTCGCCAAAAACATAAGCACAGCTTTGAGTCATAAAAACAGAGTCCAAAGTATGCTTGAGATGGCCAACAATAGAGAAACTACAACAATACTAGGTTCCCTTGAGCCGACTCTAGAGACGGCCGTGGCCGAGTTGGTAGAGGCGTGTGCCTGAAGTTAAAGAGCTCCTTTTAAGTTGCTAGTTCGAGTCCCGTCCAGGTTACCCCTACTTTTGTGGAGATAGAAAATTAATTCAGCAGTCAAAGGGTTAAATGTTCATGTTGTTATAGTGAGCGTGATGGGGAAAAAAAGGAGCGGAAAAAGTGCCGCGTAAAAAAAAAAAAGACGGACAATAAAATGCTGTGGAAGAAAGCCGCGTGTTTTTTTTTTTTAATAGTTTTTTATTGTAGAGGAGGTTAGGGCAGCTACCTTGGCTTGAATTTCATCAGGGAGGGTAAGGAGTTTCACCGCCTGAACAACTTAGAACAACTTTTATCCATCGACTTTTTTGTACACATGTTAGTTCCCCTTCCTCCTCTTCCCCCCCACCCCTCACGGTAGTGATGTTTTAATAGCCTGCACATTTGTTCAATAGCCTGCACATTTGTTTCTATCTTGCTCAAAGCTAGGAGGGCATGTGCTATGAAATGTGTAGTTTTTCAATTTTTTTTATCCAGTTAATTTAGGTTTCTACACTTTACGGAATTTTTTTTAGCACATGTCTAAACATTTTTTTTTTGCGTTTATTTAATCTGTTCACATAACTGTATTTTTTTTTTGTAGTGCAGCTTCCTTGGTGTCTACAACAAATTTAACTTTTTAATAAAATGCTTTCGAAATAACAGTATGGATTTATTTATTTGAATGGATATATTGGCAGTTTGTTTTTAGTTAATAAATTCTTGCCGTTAAAACATTTTGTTTTTATTTTGTTTTAAGTATTTATGCAAAAATAAAAAAAAATGGCGCTGGCTGTAATCAAGGCTTAAAACACTTGGTAGGAAATGAATTATTGGGCTACTTTGTAAATATTACTGTGATTTTACGTTTAAAATTCTAAACAAGGCTAGTAACGGCATCGTCCTAATTTATGCCATCAGTAAACCACTGTCTTCAACCACGGCTTTAAAGTGTGGAATTCTGGCAACAAATTTGATCGTAGCCAACAACTAAACAAATATGAAAATAAACTTAAAAATGTCCTTTAAATTGATTCTAGCAGCTCATATTGTCCTCCATATGTGGGAACTGTGGGGCGTGGCTGTAAATGACAACCTAGCTACGTACCTCGTGACCTGAACCTACGGGAGGATCCCGTAGATTTCCCACATTTGAAGGACACGAGCGTGTAATGCCTGGGGACGCGCCGCTGTTTGGGTCAATCCCGGTGGGACATTGGCCTGACGCAAGTACGGCCCCAGCGTGCGCTACACGTATAGACAAAAACCAGAGGATAAATGGAAAAAAGTTCCGTGGATCGGTCTGCAATCATAGGACTGGCGTGTGGCAACGATTGGTGCGGGGAGGCTAGAAAGAGTTGACCCCAGGCATTTTTAGTTGGGGGAGGACTGTTTTTATCTTCCTCGAGATTTATTGAGAAGTTTATCCAAACATTTGGGAAAAAATACGCGGAGCATTGTGACACTGGCGGGTTGCAAAGTCGTGCCTAGGTCATTTATGACGTAGTTGATTTCTAGTTCGTGACGTCTCGATGGGAAAACAAAGAAAAGAGAAACGAGACTTACAGTTCGACAGCACGCTTCGTCCAACCCTGGAAATCCGGATTCCACAGCCGGAGGAAAATTACATGGTGCAAGCTTCATCGTGATATACATAGAAAGTCACTCCGTGTTGTTGACATTCCATTACAAATGGATTAGAAGGAAAAAATGGAAAAACTCCGCTCCAACATGAGCGGTTACCAACCGGTAAAAAACAAGATGGGAAAACAGAAGAGAACAGAAAACAAGTAACAATTAATAAGCCAGACCATGACAATGGTCATACTCAAACATACACTCACCAACACTACACCATAACAGGGATACTCAGGTTACATTATACAGCAAAAGCATTCAGTACTTAAAAAGATGCTACTCAGTGAAGTAGTGCCAAAGGCAACAGCCCAAGGCACTCGGGGACGAAACTGTCTCACAGGAACCAATATACAAACTTTATTCCCCAAGTTAAATCACTCAAAAAATTGTTTAAAAAGGATTAGCTATTAACACTTGATCCCACAGTTAGTTATTTTTGGTCATGGTGCCGAAACCCGGGAGTAAGGCTGGTCGGTACTTAGGGTTAGGGTTCCCTTTAAGGTTTTTTCGTTAGGCCCAAGTTAGGGTTCTCTTGTTTGGATTTTTGTTAGGCCCTTTTTAGGTTTTTGGGAGCTTAAGGTGAAACGTGGGTAAGCCGAGCAATGGCTAAGCCTGGGGCTTAAGTTCCATTGTTTAGTTAGGCCTATGCTACTGTAAAGAAGGCCTGAGTTCTTCACCCGATTTGAGAGGATACCTCAACTCAAACTATCAATAACCTGAGGGAAAACTTCGTTTACGGCAGCGAACACTTTTTTTTCTCGGTGCCTCGGCCGTGAAAAACCCCGAAATTCAAACGCCTGTAACTTCCAAGAAAATGGTCCGATCCGTCTCATCGAAACAGCTCTTAATAGCCATGAACTTTATCTGTTTTCCCCGGCAAACAGAACACGAAAATTCCTTCCAGAACTT
Source organism: Lithobius niger (assembly GCA_023313725.1). Lineage (NCBI taxonomy): Eukaryota > Metazoa > Arthropoda > Chilopoda > Lithobiomorpha > Lithobiidae > Lithobius > Lithobius niger. Next base: position 284,211 of record JAHWFP010243762.1, read on the forward strand.
TACAGCATCCTTAAGAAAAACGCACAAAACAGATGCCGTAAAATCACCGTAGCGCACGAGACGCCATTTTCGCCACTTGTAAAAATTTGTATATGCTTTTATTTTTTAGGCATAAAGCCGAATACATTAGTTTAGTGTTTTAGAGGGAGGAGCTTCCTCTGCGAAGGTACTTAACCTCCCTAATAAATGTACAGATACTTTGTTTTGATATTTCTTAAGTAGATTTAAGGTGACGATCTAAGATGCACTTGAGAAATGTCCGACATCCCAAAACCCAATTTTACGTCTATAAATATTAACTCAAATATTTAAAATGCGTTTTAGCATTCGCTGGTAACCTTAACTTTTATTTTATAATAATCTTTTAACGTAATCGTTTGCCATCCCAACTACCGGAGCTTAGGCCGCGTTTCGTTTTCGTATTTTCTGTTTGTACTTTGTTGTCCCTAGCAAAACCGACGTGGCAACCCATTTCCCAAAGTAAACCTGGCATCCCAATGTTAATAATCGAATTTATTGAGATCATTCCTTCAATAGTCGCGATGCATATCATCGTGGGTAAATAAGAAAACAATCCGTAGTAATTAAAGGCCTTATTCACGTTCTAAACAATGAGTTTAACTCTACCGGCCTCTCTTTGTCACGCAGTACATAGCTATTCCTTCAAACGGCGCCAAGCGAAAAATCCTTTGCGCTGCCGACTTTTCTATTGTTCTCAAGGCCCTCAGCCAATCAGACCTCCGTAGCTCTCCTCGGCGTCCGCGCTAAGGTTCAGAAAATCCTCTGCTCCAGCATAAAAACCGAGCCCCACGAGGCAATCGTCAGCACACGCTCAACAGATCTCAAAGCCAGAGGTGACTACGCCAGTCGGTATAGGAGATGTCCTGTCCAAATGTTGCCATGCCGGGCAAAGTGTAAACGAGCGCCACCGAAAAACGCCTGTTTTTCCAAAAATGAAA